>PVJO010021315.1:0-30262 GCA_004026905.1 Hystrix cristata | reverse complement strand
CCAAAAAACCAAAAAGAGTGCAGTGGATTTTGGAGGAAAAGTTAACGTTTGGGTAAATCTATCTGACACACACCAGGAAAGAGGAAAGTATTTTTGGTGGAGGCAGAAGAAGGAGTAAATAAACACAGGCAGAAAATGATAAGGACTCCTTCTACGATGATTAATGTTTTGACAATAGGTTTGCTAGAATACATAGGCAAAAAAGAAATACTTGATGTAAAATCAAACAGAAAAACCAATGAGTCTTAAAAATTTTGTTATTTAGACCTTAATAAAACAATAAACATTTTGCTAAATATTATAAATTCAGATAATGAAAAACTTGCCTTGATAATTAATTTCCCCTCTGCTACACACTTAGGAGCAGAAATCACTTTTTGGAATGCTATTCATTTTGGTTTTAATATTACTGCTTTAAAGTCTTGGAAGTAAATTAAAATCTAAATTTGGAGATAAAGAAATATTTTGGCCAGCGTTATCATCTTTTCATTCAAAGGAAGATGATGAATAGAGTTTTATTACTGAGAGATCAACTGTTTTAGCATGGTAAATAATAGTCTCAAGACCAATGAGGCATCTCAAAAGCAATTTAGCATATTTAGGGCACTGATGTTTTTAACACCAAATAAAATACATTCTAGGTAGTTATTCATTGTTTAACACTGAAATGCATGTCACTTTTATGAAGTCCTTACACTTTGTGCTTTAAAATGCAATTCTTTATGAGTATATTTTAATAAATTGCTGGCATATTTATGGAAAGAATAATCAGAATTCAAAAGGTGTCACATTCCCATTTTTACAGCACTAAATTGAGAGACTTGATAGCTTAAGATTTTAAGACCCAAAAGCTCATTTTATCTGTTGATTATCACTGCAGTTTGGTAAGTAGGCCATTGGAAAAAAGAAAGTCATTTTATCACAAAATATTAAATAGGCAGTCTATTTGTTTGCCCATTAAATCTTACACAAATCTGGAACAAAACCTAGGGAACAACACCTTTGGGAACATGTGCTGTTAAATGAAATCAGTGAAATGTATTAAATGGATATTGACATGCATTTTGAGCAGTGTTAACATTTAATTTTGGATGACACCAATAAAGCAAATGTAAAAACTAGTAAAATACGTGGATGTTTTGACAAGCATCATTATTTAGATGCACAAGCCCACCTCCTTTTCGCAGTCAGATGTACATGCAAAATAAAAACATAGAAAAAATGTAAATAATTCTCATAATTTTCAAACAAATATTGACATGATATTCTAAAGATGATAGTGTTTTACAAGCTAAAATTGTATTTTTATGTAAATTATTTTTCTAATGCAGTTGTTATTAACTGTGCATAAAAATACAAATATTTCTTGAAGGCTAGGAATAATAAGTTATGCCTAATATCATGGTTATTATTAAATGTCATGTTCAGGAATATCCAGCAAGATAATAAAGTCAAAAGAAGATATAAGAGGTGTAAGTTCACCCCTCATCCTTGTTCCCTTGGACGATTTCCCTTTTGGGGGTGAGAGGAGGGGAAAAGGAGATGAGAAGAATAAAAATGTGTCATGTACGGGATCCTAATAACTCCAATCAATGTAAACATTATATGCCACAACATGAGCTAAGACAAATACTTTCAGCAAGTATGTAAAAGGTGTTAGGAGAACAAGAGGAGGAGAGGTAAGGGGGAAAGAGGGGCAAGGAGATTAGAAAAAAAAAAGCTGTAATAAGTACATGTAACCACTCCCTAAATTGATTGTAAACTGTGTGAATTGCATACATGTACTAACAAAATATAAAATTAAATTTCAAAAAGAGGTATAAGAGCAAATAGAATTTAGAGGCATGTAAAAATAATAAAATTGGGAAAATGTACAGCATAGTAACAATGAGAAAATTTAATGAAGATACAGGTTATAACAAACACCATCAGTATTTTATACCAAAATAACCAATGAAAAATTCAACATCTTTCTGTTTAAATCTGTTCTGAAGAACAACAAAAACTGAGTGGTTGCTGTGTGCAAAATATATGCATAGTTGCTTTGCACTGAAACACATATTATTGAAGCCTTTAAATAAGAAGAGGAAAGTGCACCATTTTGAAGATGTAAATTCTCTATAAATGAGTCTATAAAATAAATGCAAGTTTTAGCCAAATTCCAATAGGTAATTCAGTGGGACTTGAAATGTTGACTTGAAATTCATTGTAAATTGTCAAGAACATGCAGGAAAGTGTGAGGGGAATGTGGGGTTATCACCCGAGATTTCAAGCAGATCTTAAAGCTCTGTGGTCTAAGAGAGTAAGGCAGAGACACTTGCATCAATCAAGTGGAAAGTATAGAGCGAATGTCATGTGGACATAAAATTCGCATATGGCACATGCAGTTTTGTAAATTGTGGGAGGAGGATTATCTGTTCAACAGTTGATATTGGAATAATTTGTTATATACAGGAGAAAAATTAAACTAGGTTTCTACCTCACTTGTACATAGATGAAAGTTCAAACTGAATAGATACTTAAGGTTTCAATAAATACTTAGTTGCGATCAGGAGAAATAAGTTCTGATGTCCTATCGCACAGTAGGGTAACTATCAATAATAATGTACTATATGTTTCAAAAAACTAGAAGAAAAGCTTTTGAAAGTATTAACTACAAAGAAATGACAAATGTCTGAGGAGTTATGCAACATTATGCAACTTATTCATGTATTGCAACCTCATGGTGCCCTAGAAATATATACAATTTTACGTGTCAATTAAATCTCTGTAGAAAGTAGACGTTTTGTATTTATTTGAAGGTTGAAAAGATTTCCTAACCATGGTTTGCACTTAAAACATAAACATTACAGGAAAAATTTGACATATTTATCTTAGAACTAAAGAGAAATTCTGTCCTACTGTGTATGGCATTGATTATCAAGTTCTTTATGATAACAGAAAAATGACAACAAACCATAGATATTAATAAAGAAAAAAAGACAGGTATTATCTGTGTATTGTATGTTAATATGAGGTATTATAGTAATATGAGAAGATTGCATAGGGCATAACAGGAATATATATATGTATATATAGTCAGTAAACATAGTAGGTACTATGTTTACTTTAATACAGGTTAAAGTGAAGAAATATATTTACTAAAAACAGAAAAATTCCAGGATGATACAAATAGCAGGAAGTATTTCTAGCAGAAAGAAGATGGCACTTACCCTTTTATTTTACACCTCCTCTGTGTGAGCACATTTATGTGGACAGGTGAATTTACATCTGTAAGACAGGAAGCAAAACAAGATTGCTGATTGAGGTAGGGATAAAATGACAAAGTGATTTCCAGTTTATCTGTCATGTTTTCTAGAAAATCTTACAAAGGTTTCTTTTGAAAGTATAATACTACAAAAGATAAATGAACACAAATTTGTAATTATTGGTAAGGAGGGTTGTATGCTATTTTTGTGCTTTGTAGTCTATTAAATTTCTTCAAGCAAAATCTCATGTGATGGTTAGAAATGATAGATGATAAGATGTGAATCTGAGGCTGGAAGTTTTGTCTCCTTCTCTCAAGAATGAGAAACATTTGCATCATAAATCTGGTCATATAAAACCCTTGTGAAAAGCAAATAATACTGGCATCGATGGATCAGAAACAGAAAAATGTACTCATCACAGAAACAGCACATCACCCCTTGGCTTCGTTGCGTCTTCAAAACTTTCATATGAAGGGAGGAAACTAAACTGATTAAAGTTGTATGTCTCTGTGAGATGGAACTAAACTCAGAATTTAAGTTGCATTATGTAAGATGAGAAAATAACTTTGTAGAGGTAGGTTTGGGACCTGATATTTGTTACAAATTATAATTTTTTTCTATTTCATTTTTATTGTGTTTTGATTTAGTTTCAGTTTGGCTAATATTTTGGTCACTTTAAAAAATTATGATGGCCAGAAGTACAATATAGGTACATAAATGATGTAAGTTTATCATACATATAGGAGAGTTTGCATTTTCACAAGCTAGAGATGGAAAATTATTTAAATAACCCTTTATCTGTTTCTTCATTGAAATGTACTTGGAGCTTCTTAGTACACACAGCCAACATTTAATTGTGTGAGCTCCATTTTCATCTTTCAAGGTCACTTATAATAGAAATACTAACGAATAGTTAGCACTTATGGTTTTTTATTTTCTAAGGGCATTACCAAGAACTAATGAAATTCCCACAAGAACGATGTGACCCTACGCTCTGTAGGATGAAAGGAAGGTTATACTAGCTCCATCAGGAAGCAAGTTTGATCGATATGTTCTCTTCACATACATTTTCTGTTTTCATCAGTTGCTGAGAAAATTAAAGGGAAAGAAAAAGCATACAACTCAGTTTTTCTTTATTGCAAATGTTTGGTTTTCTAGAAAACACCCTTACTTTCCTTTTCCAAAATTAAAGTGAAATAAATCAAAATGAAATAGTAGAATTTGGTTATTCTACTTAATATTTCACTAAAATAAAGCCCTAAAAGGTCTATAAATCTACTCATAACATCACAGGTGTTCATAAGTTTTTCCAATATGTTTACTTAATTTAAAAATTATTTATTCCAGATTTTGTCAAGCCAGAAGCAGATTCTATATTATGAAATGCGACCAGTCATATTGGGGTTTTTATCTCTTCTTCTTCTTTTTTTTTTTCCCCTTTCTGAAATGGCTGCTTTGCACACTGAGACTATTTTAGCATCTCTGCTATAATGTAAATTTCCCACTGTTCTTTTGCAATTGGGAACATTTAGCTATTGACTATGAAGTCAATCCAAACTTTTTTTTTATTTTTATTTTTTTAAAATTTTTTACCAATAACATGTATTGATACATTGTATACATAATGATCACATACATCATGGTTATTTTGTACCTGTACATGATGTATCTTGTTTTTTCCCCCCTTCCCCACCCCTCCCTTCTGCTCCCTCCTTCCCTATTTACAGTAGGCTTATTTATATTTTTCCACTTTTTCCCTTTCTTCTTTCTTTCCCTTTTTCCTTCCTACTTTGCCCTTTCTCCCTTTCTAGTTCTCCTCTCTTTTGAATATTATCTTCCTTTTCTATAATATCTATTATACCTCTTTGTCCTTATTTACACTTAGGGTTTCTCATATCAGAGAAACAATTTGATGTGTACTCATGAGTATCTCATTTATTTCACTTAAGAGTATGTTCTCAACGTACATCCATTTACCTACAAATGTCTCTAGTTTATCCTTTTTAATGGCAGAGTAGTACTCCATGGTGAAGAAAAACCACATCTTCTTTAGCCATTCATTAGTTATTGGGGATTTAGGTTGTTTCCAGGACTTTTCTATTACAAATTGTGTTGCTATGAACATGGTTGTGCATATATCACTGTGGAATGACGATTTTAATTCTTCTGGGAAGATCCTCAGCAGAGGAATAGCTGGATCTGATAGAGCCTCTAGTCATAGTTTTTTGAGGAATATCCATACTGATTTCCACAGTGGCTGAACCAATCCATGTTCCCACCAACAGTGGAGGAGGGCTCCTTTTTCCCCACAGCCCTGCCAGCATTTGTTATTGGTTGATTTTTTTTTTTTCATAATTGCAATTCTTTCTGGAGTGAGTTGGAATCTCATCGTTGTTTTGATTTGCATCTCTCGAATGACTAGTGATGTTGAACACTTTTTCATGTATTTATTTGCCATTTTTATTTCTTCATCTGAGAAATGTTTATTCATTTAAAATACCCATTTTTGGATCAGGTCTTTAAATTTGAGAGGTTTCATTTTTTTTGAGTTCTTTTTATATTGTAGTTGTTAGACCTTTGTCTGAGGGACAGCTGGCAACAATTTTTTCTCAGTCTGTGGGTTTTCACTCTGTCCTATTGGTGATTTCTTTTGCTGTGCAAAAGCCTTTTAATAGCATGTGGTCCCAAGCACTGATTCTTTGTATTATATCCCATACAGTCTGGGTTCTGTTCATAATTTTTTTTCCAACCCCTATGTCTTCGAGGGTTCTTCCTATTGTATTCTTCAGTAGATTTAGTGTTTCTGTTTTGATGTTTAGATCTTTGACCCACTTTGACTTTATTTTAGTACATGGTGAGAGACACGTATCTAGTTTTAGTTTTCAGCATGTGGCCAGCCGGTTTTTCCAGCACCATTTGTTAAAGAGGCTGTCTTTCTTCCAATGAGGGTGTTTGGCTCCTTTGTAGAAGATGAGGTATTTGAGTGTGTCTGAAGTTGTTTCTGCATCTTCCAATCTGTTTCATTGATTCTTGGGTCTGTCTTTTTGCCAGTTCCATGCTATTTTTATCACAGTAGCTTCGTAATATAGTTTCAGGTTGGGGCTTATGATGCCCACTGCCATGCCCCTGTTGCTTAGGATTGCTTTTGCTATTCTTGGTCTCTTCTGCTTACAGACGAAATGCATGATTGTCCTTTCTCATTCTTTGAAGTATGTTAATGGTATTTTTAAATCTGTATAGTGATTTAGGAAGTATGACCATTTTCACTATGTTGGTTCTTCCTATCCAGGAACATGGTGTATCTTTCCATTTTTTGATATCCCTTTCAATTTTCTTTTTTAGAGTACTGTAGTTTTTGATGTAAAGATCTTTTACTTTCTTTGTTAGATAGATTCCTAAGTATTTCATTTTTTTGGATGCAATTGTGAAAGGTATATCTTCTCATTTCTTTCTCAGTGAGTTTATTATTTGTATATAGGAATGCTATTGACTTTTGGGTTTTGACTTTGTATCTGGCAATGCAACTGAATTTAGTTATTAATTCTAGAATTTTTTGGTGGAACTTTTGGGGTCTTCTATGTAGAGTATCATGTCATCCACCAATAATGATTGTTTAAATTCTTCCTTTCCTATCTTTATTCCTTTTATTTCTTTCCCTTGTTAGAACTATATTGAATAATAGTGGTGATAATGAGCATCCTTGTCTTGTTCCAGATTTTAGTGTGAAAGCTTCCAACTTCTGCCCGTTTAGTGTGCCCATGTTGACGTTGGTTTGTCATAGATGGCTTTTATCAGATTTAGATATAGACCATCTATTCCTAATTTCTGTAGTTTTTTTTTTTTTAATCACGAATGGGTGTTGGATTTTGTCAAATGCTTTTTCTACATCTATTGAGATGATCATGTGATTTTTGTCTTTGACTTTGTTGATATGGTGTGTTACATATATTGATTTGCATATGTTGAACTGTCCCTGCATCCCTGGGATGAATCCTACTTGGTCGTAGTGTATAATCTTCTTGATAATTCATTGCATTCTGTTTGCTAGTATTTTGTTGAGAATTTTTGCATCTATGTTCATTAGGGAAATTGGCCTGTAGTTCTCTTTTTCATTTGGATCCTTTTCTGGTTTTAGAATCAGGGTAATACTTGCTTCCAGGAATGATTTTGGAAGTACTGCTTCCTTTTCAATTTCATTAAAGAGTTTTAGGAATAGTGGTATTAGATTGTCTCTGAATTTCTTGTAGAACTCAGCTGTGAAACCATCAGGACCTGGACTTTTCTTTGTTTGTAGGTTTTTAATTACCTCTTCAATTTCAGTGGTTGATATTGGGTTATCTATTATTATTATCTCTTCTTGATTCAGTTTTGATAATTCATGTTTCTAAGAATCCGTCCATTTCTTCAGTGTTTCCCATCTTGTTTGAGTATAGATTCTTGAAGTAGGTGCTGACGATCCTTTGGATTTCCATAGGGTCAGTTGTGACTTCATCCCTTTCATTTTTTATTGCATGGATTTGTGTCTTTTCTTTCCTTTTTTTTTTATAAGATTGGCTAGGGATTTGTCTATTTTGTTGTCTTTCAAGGAACCAACTCTTTGATTCATTTATTCTTCATATTATTTTCTCAAATGCGTTAATTTCAGCTCTGATCTTAATAATTTCCTCTCTTGTATGAGCTTTGGGTTTGATTTGTTCTTCTTTTTCTAGACATTGGGGGTTCAACATTAAGTTGTTTATTTGAGCTCCTTCTGTTTTCCGGACGTGGGAGTTCAATGTGGTGCATTTCCCTCATAGCACTGCTTTCATTGTATCTGCTAGGTTCTAGTATGTTGTATTGGAATTATCATTTAACTGTATAAATTGCTTAATTTCTTCTGTGACCCGACTGTTGTTCAGAAGGATGTTATTTAGTTTCCATGTGTTTATGTGGGTTTTTGGTTTCTGTTGCCATTAAATTCCAGTTTCATTGCACTATGGTCTGATAGTATGCATGGGATAATTTCAATTCCCTTACATTTGCTTAAGTATGCTTTATGAGCTAGTATGTGGTCTATTTTGGAGAATGACCTGCATGCAGCTGAGAAGAATGTGTAGTCCACTGTTGTAGGGTGGAATGCTCTGGAGACCTCTGTTAAGTCCATTTGCTCAGCGATTTGATTCAGTTCTGATATTTCTTTGTTAATTTTTTGTCTAGTTGATCTGTATTTGTGACAGTGGGGTATTGCAGTCTCCCATTACAATTGTGTTAGTATTTATTTGATCTTTCATGGTCCTTAGTATTTGTTTTATGTAGTTAGGTGCACCAATATTTGGCATCATTATTTGGTAAATAATGATGATTGTTATTTCTTCCTCTTGGAGTTTTCCCTTGAGATGTAATGACCATATGTATCCCTCTTGATCAATCTTGGTTTGAAGTTCACTTTTTCTGAGATTAGGATAGCTACCCCTGCTTTTTTCTGGGTTCCTGTTGCATGAAATACTGTTTTCCATCCTTTGATTTTCAGTCTATGAATTTCCTTTTGGGTTAAATGTGCCTCTTGTATGCAGCATATTGCTGGATCTTCTTGATGCATTTGGCTGGGCTGTTTCTTTTGGTGGTGAGTTGAGACCATTTACATTGATGGTTATAGCTGTTATATATTGACTTATCTTTGGCATAGATCTTTTCTGTTGTTGGTTCTCTGTTTCACCTCAGTTTATTGCTTGTCTTACCTGGTGGGTACTTTTTATTAGTGTCCTTGTAATTATAGTTTCCTTTTTCCTTTTCTAGAATATCCTTCAAAATATTTTGTAGAAGTGGTTTGGAGGTCATAAATTTCTTCAGTTGTTCTTTATTGTGGAAGTATCTTATTTCATTGGTGAATTTGAGAGATAGTTTGGCTGAGTACATCAATCTGGTCTTGAGACTATTTTCTTTTAAGGCTTGAAATACTTTGCTCCAGGCTCTACTTGATTTAAGGATTTGTGTTGAGAAATCTGCTATGATTCTGATGGGTTTAACTTTATAGGTGATTTTTTTTTCTCTAACAATTTTCAATTTTCTGTTATTTTGTTGAATTTCTGGAATCTTGATTACTATATGTCTTGGTGTAGATTTATTTTGGTCATGGGTAATTGGGATTCTATATGCCTCGCTTATCTGTATATCAAGTTCTCTTCTCATGCTTGGGAAGTTTTCTGTCATTAGTTCTGTAAATAATCTTTTTAGATCCTTTGCATTGTCCCCTGCTTTTTTCATTCACTCCAATTACTGTTATATTGTTCTTTGTGTCGTCTTGCAGCTGTTGTAGTGATTTATCATAGTCTCTAGCTATTTTTAAGAGGTCATTTTTTCATTGTCACTAATTGCTGACCTGTCTTCTAGGTCTGAGATTCTATCTTTGCTTTCATTCAATCTACTGTGCATACTCTCAAAAGAGTTTTTGATTTCTTGGCTATCTGTTTGGATCTGTTTCATGGGTTCCATTTCTTTACTAAGTTGAATGTTCAAATTTTCCTTTGTTTTTCTAAGCTCCTCTGTTTTCTTTTTATCTGTGTCTACCCAGAATTCACTAAGCAGGCCTTTCATTATGATTGTCTTCTCTTTTTTAACTCAGGCAATTATTTCTAGTCTGATGTTCTCCATAGCCTTGCCTGTTTGTTTTTTAACTTCTGCTGCTATCATTTCTGAGAGTTTAGTGGGTATCTTCTGATTTCCTCTATGTCATTGTCCTCTGGATTTGTTCTGGATGGGCTGGGGGTCTGGGGTTGTGTTTTACTTCTGTGTCTTGTTATTTTCTTTGTATACATATGTATTTCCCCCTTTTAGCTTGTTCTCTATGTTGATTTTATATTTTGTTTGTGGGAGGTTACATTAAGACAAGTATCAATGCTTCTCTAGGAAATGTCTGTTCTTAGAGTTTCTTCTAGGTATATGTGGTTCTTGGCTTTTGTGTCCGTTATATCTCCAGAACTTCTCTCAGTGACATGGATATGGTTGGCTGTACTTGGTATTGGTGACTTGGAAAAGGGGAAGGAAAAAGAAAAGAAAGAGAGAAAAAAAAAGAAGGAGAGACAGTGCAAGACAGAGTCAGCGGTGTCTTCAGTCTTAGATCTTTTGCATGTTAATGGATCTTGACCCTGCCGGTGCTCACGCAGGCAGGAGACCTGCGATGAAGTCGCCAGTCGGCTGGGCAGGGCCTGTGCCAACCTGGGATGCTGGCAGTCCCCACTCCAAGGTGCTCACACAGGTGGGAGACCTATGATGGCGTCACCAGTGGGCTGTGGAGGGCCTGCACTGGCCCAGGATGCTGGCACTCACCACTTCCAATCCAAACATTTAATAATACAATTTTTAAAAAAGTGAAATTCATTGTGGCTTGTCTTCTTGTTGGGACTTTGCCTATGAACTGATACAGTGGTGTACTTTGGAAAAACATTAGTTGTGAAGAGCTGTATTTATTAGCCTCTTTTACTTTTATGTGATCTGAGTTATTTTTACCTTTCATTATATAATTGAGAGATATTTCTGTATTATCAGTGCTGATAGAAATATGTTTCCTATCATAAATGCACATAATTATTTCACCCAACTATTTGGAGTGGATTGACCTCCCAACTAGACTTGGTGTATGAATAATACGAGAAACACGGCTCTCTGCTCCATCACTAGAAACAGTTATCGCCTATCTCCTAGGTAGAAGTCATTCTTCTCTGGAAACCTAACTGTCTGCAGCCAATGAAGACACTTCCTTTGTTTTGACAGAGACAGGTGATCACACTCTTGGAGGATTCCAGTTCCATTCATTACTGCTCCAGTTATCAGGATCATCACCTTTTCCCTTTCACCCACCCTCTCTCTCCCCTTCATCTTCTTTATGAAAAAAAAAAAAAAAAGAATTCTAGTCAATCAGCCTCTGGTTTCACCCACAGGCAGTTGCTTTGCTGGTATTAACATAGTCCCCTGCCCCCAGGTGGTTTCAGAATTCACCGTATACTTTGAACCTGTGTTTGTAAATGGGGAGTCTCTCATTTAATTGGGAATAGATATACTTTTTCTGTACTAGGGGTTGAACCCAGGACCTTCAAACTGAGCTACATCCCCAGCCCTTTTTTTATTTTGTATTTCAAGGCAGGATCTTGGTAAGTTACTAACTTGCCTAGGCTGGGCTCAGACTTGCAATTTTTCTTCTTTAGTTTTTAAGAATGCAGGGATTCCAGGCATGCACAGCCAGGAGTAGGGAAATATTTAGTGTACTTTGCTGAAGAACTTCCCAGGGTGAAAGCTGAAGCACCTTAAAGGAAAAATAACTATTACTGAACAGAAGTTAATTTTTCTCTTGAAATAATCATATATAGTTATCAAAATTTTTAATTTACTACATAATTTATTGACAATTCAAATATTCACCTCACTCTAACGTATGTGGACTAGACAACTTTTACCTCTTACACACACAAATATTATAATTTGCTTGTGCTTTAGTTAAAAATAAAACAAAACTGGATAATTATGATTTTTGGCCATTGATATATTTGTCCAAAACTTTAGTTTATTTCTCAGGTCTTGTTATTATCTGTCTACTTTTGTTAGCCTTTACAACTCATTGTTCAGTAAGGAGATAGTCACCTGTCAATAATGAGTTTGCTAATGAATAGCTTACAAAGATTGATTGATTTTAGCATTCTCTTAAAATTTCTCCCAAGGGCTCATCTAGGAAGAGTATTAAAGGTAACTAATCTACTGTTTTCTGGGAAAAAAAGTTTCTACTGATGGTACAAATTCAATAAATTATTGACATAAACCTAAAGGAACAGTTTTCAACATTGCCACTGTTATTTACTGACAGACTTTAGGGAATTCTAACTGCATTTGTGTGTGTGTGTGTGTGTGTGTGTGTGTGTGTGTGTGCGTGTGTGTGTGTGTGTGTGTGTGTGCTGGGGATTAAACTCAGGGCCTTCTGCTTCCTAGGCAAGCACTGTAACCACTGAGCTAAATCCTCAGCTCTCTAACTGCATTTTAAAAACCTATTAATTGAGAATAATCCTGAAATTTCTCTGGTAAGCTAAACAATGATCCCATGTTATCTATATCTTAGTTTCTGAAATGCCATTATCCTTTAGGACTACAGGGACTTTGCAGCTGTGATTAAGTATCAGGAGATAGGGAGTTTACCTTGAATTATCCAGATGGATCCTAAATGCAATTGCATACGTCCTTAAAAGCAAGAAATAGAGGGAAAATTCCTTCCAGGAGAAGGCAGTGTGATTACAGAAACAGAATGGCGTGGTCCAGCCATAAGCCAAGGAAGGTGAGCAGCTGTAGAAAGGGAAAGTGAAGGGGCAGAGACTCCTGGAGCGTTCCTAGATAACACTGCCCGGTTGACAACTTAGCTTTATCTGAGTAAAGCAGATGTCAGAGTTTGGGCCTCTATAATTGTAAGAAAATACATTTATGTCATTTCAAGTCATCAAGTTTGCAGCAATCTGTTACAGCAGCCTCAGAAAATTAGTACAATATATTTTAATGCCTCCTTTCCTCTAAGAGTTTATACATACCATTTCATTCCTATACATAATTGATCACACAAGTGTGTATAGAACACTTGTCTAATTATATACCTAGAATTCATATATTGATAACTCATTTTTGTGTTAGCACGTCTTTGTACAGTGGGCTCAGAGTTTTAACTTCCATTGATTTCTTTGTAAGCATCACGAAGCCATCAGCCACATTTCTGTCTACCTGTAATGCAAGTAACTTACCTCATTCTTAAGCCTGATTCATTTTCTAAATGACTCTGCATAGTCAAAATGGTTTTTAATAATATATTTGTAACCAAGAAATTTGGCTCTATAACAATGAAAACTATTCTGCTTTGTACATAGAATATTTAAAAATTCAGGCAAGAGAAGCCTCTGTTTTAAAATCCGCCTGGCATTTCAATGTCCATATTTAGTTGGGTAAATTTTAGTAAATTGGAAAAAAAAATACAAGCCTTGTAAGCCCCGAGGTGCCATCTTGGTAGCAGATCACACATGGGGATTCTGATCACACTTGTTATGGGAAACTATTGTTTCAGCACTCTGCTTCTAGATTCACAGGCTTGATGTATCAATACATCAAAAATATGTTCAAAAGACAATTGAACGTTGTCTTTCATATAACAAAAATGTATGGCATAGATTATGTGTACATAAATCAGTCTAAAGTGTGCTTAATCTTATTGGATAAACACTACTGAGCAGGTCCAGAAAAAATAGTAGATATCCCAGATTTCATTCCAATTTTATTGAATGATGTATCTCCAAACCGCAGATTTTTTTCCCTCATAAAGAGGGAAGAATGGGTTATCTTGCTCACATTATCTAGACAGATTCTTTGGAGACTATTATTATTTTATGGTCAAATTAATAAAAACATTTCATTGTAAATGTTCCTTCCAAACTCTAGTACTTACCGGATAAGGGTAATTGAAATCATAAAAAAAACTCTTCATTAGGCTCCAAAACCTGTAACAGGCTGGTTATTCCTGTTGGCTGGTTATTCTCAGAGAGCTGGTTAACATTCTTGTTATTAAGTATACAAGTCTAAGCAAATCCTTCTAAATGGGTGTGCTTCCACAGATGGTGCAATTACGATGATCAAGAAAGGTTCGCATACTTTGCTTTGACTGATGAGTGTCCTCAAGGTGTTGGAAGCCTGCTGTCACTTATCCATGAGCAATTCAGAAATGGAAGATCAACAGCAAATTGCACGTGTTATGTAATCTTTAGCACTTTGAGCCTGGAGGTGAAACCTCTGTGAGTTTTGTTTGACTACATATGTGTGCATGTGCATATGTGTGTGTGTGTGTCCACGCACATTCAAGAGGTGAGAGGTAGAGGGCAAGACGGTTGTTTATAAAATCATGTAATTTATACATACAATGTAAGTCAACATTTGCCCAGGATTTTAAAAGTTGTGTTGTTCCAAATGAGTGCTAGAGAGGAAGCGAGGAAAGATGAAGAGTCCTTATGGGAAATTTGCTTCCTCTGCAAAGCCAGTGCAAAAAGATAAAGGGCAGACGACTTTCCCATAAAGTGTCTCATAAAAACAAGGGGCTTCACCACAACAGGGTGCGGGGCAGAACATACACAGTCCTGTTCCTGGTGGACTCCAGTCCTCCGAGAAGTTAAAAGAGTGTCCTGTGCTTTCCATGCTCTTGATTCCCTTCCTCTGTAAACTGAATGTTTCTTCCCTTATTGCCAAAGACCACTGCTGCCACTGAGCTTGGCAGCATTTCTAGCAGGAGGCCTCTACTGTCATTAAATCGTGGTTCCATTATTTTTCCCTTTTGGGTTATCACTAGAGAAAAGTCTCTACCTCAGTTGCGAAGAGGGATATAGTAAACCCTTCCAGTTCGGCAAAGGGATGTCCACAGAGGCAGACAAAATAGAAAGCTGCTGGAGATAAATACTGTGCCCTTGACCTACGTCTGTATTGTCTGGCTCTGTCCTGCCTATTGTCTGAGTGGCTTATTCCCTGAGGCAATCTGAACATAGCACAAGTGGAGATGACTAAACTGACCTCTTTCATGCACAAGGAGCCCCAGAAGTTGGATGTTCTAATATTTTGAACAACTGCAAAGGAGGTATAATTGCAATGACATTTTATTTATTTTTTATTCAGTGGTGAACCTCTCATTCTTCTGTTCCTTCTTTGGTAATCAAATCTGATCGTCACTACACATCACTAGTACTGTCACATTGTGTGTCACCATAGAATGTTCATGCCAAGATGCTGATCAAAAACCCTGCACCTGATGCCAGGTTTTGTTTATTCTTTGCAGAAGCTCTTGGCCTGCCTGAGTTTAGGCTCCTGCACTGAAAAGGTGCAGAGTTGGCCTCTTTTCTATTATTCCTCCTGCTCATTTATTTCACCTTCTACCACAAGCCTGCTGGCCCTTTAGGACCTTTCCAGGAAGAGCAAGAATGAGAAAAATGCAGGGTTTCGCTCGAACTGGTGGATACTGGAGGTGGCATTCTTTCATCAGTGGGTACTCTGGTGTTTCCTTAGCTTCTATCTCTGTTCTCAGTCACTTCACCTGGACCCATGTTCCTGCGGTTTAGGTGTGGGCTTGGTAGTCGTGCCCTGTGTCTGGGGTTCTCACTTTCTGTTCTAGCCTCTTGTATTCTATCTTGGTTGTTAACTGTAATGCGTCAATTTGACTTGAGTAAAAATCACCCAGCAGATTAGGAAAGCTCTGGGTGTGTCTGTGGATGATTGACATGCAAACCGAGGAGGGGAGACCCACCCCGGATGTGGGTGGCACCATCCAATAGCCTTGTAGATGCAAAATCAAAAGAGAACAAAGAAGGAGGTCTTCCCCTTTCTTATTCAGAGCTCTGGTCTTCACTATTGCCTTTGGGCACTGGTCTCCAGCTCCTCAGGTTTCTGGTGCAGACCCTCCAGTCTTGCAACACAGATCTTTTGACTTCCAGACAGAAACACACACTTACTCTCTGCAGTGAGTTCTGCAGTGAGTTCTGGGCCTTCAAACTTTAACTAGATCCTGTGTCTCTTTGATGCACAGGCGGCTGTTTTGGATTCTTCTACTTCTGATTCCACAGGTGGACCCTGAAGCCTATTTAGTAGATCCATTATATGATCACGTATCCATTGTGTATACAAGCTGTTCTTCTAGTGAACCTAAGTGATACACCTATTGAGCAGAACCTAAGACCCTTTCCATAGTTTCACATCCACCCCTTGGCCTGTTTCCATTTTCTCCTGCTGGCTTCCATAGAAATGTAGCTGTCATCTGCATTTTCTGACCTAAGCTGTCTTATGTCCAGACAATCCCAAAGAGACTACTCTCTCCCTTCCATTTGTCCAGTGTAAACAAGTCACTTTAACTTTATATGAAAAATACTTCTCTCCAGAAGACAGATCTTCATTTTCCAACTTCAATTTCTGACCACTTTTTGTAGCTTGGATATTACCATTGGTTCCCTGAGGTAGAAGAGAATCAGAAACATCTTTGTATAAATTCTGCATCAGAAGGTATTTCCCTCACTCAAGTTCATATCTGATATCCATTGTCTTGCTATATTAGTCTAAACAGAGAAAGGCCAGTTCTTAGCATCCTGGTAATAACAGTTACAACAGAATGTGGAAAGTGAAATGATAGGTATATCAGCTTATTAGGTTGGAGACAAGGAGAAAAGCCTGGCACTGCCTCAGAGTCAGCGTCCAGAGAGGGCAGAGCTGAAACAATGTGGAAGAAAAGACGTTTCTGAAAGGCCCTGGAGGATGAGTTTTCTGGCATGAAACAAGTTCTGCATCAGTGACCTTATCATCAAGTTGGTAATGATTGTACAGGTCCCGATTCCTTCAGGTATAAAATTTGAAAGATTAAACAACACAATTCTCCCATCTTAAAACTTTTTTCCACTTGCCAAGTTAAGATGCACCAATCTCTGTTATGGTAGCAATTCCTCCAATTTCATGCATACGTTCTTAAGGCCAATAATAACTCAGTTTAAATCAATAGTATGGCATTGAATAGCCAATATAGTCCCAGTACAATATAAGGAACTCCAAGACATCCTACCCTAAATAAAAAAGCAGTTTAGTCCTCCAAAAGTTAATAATTCAGGACAGAAACAATCTGGGTGGACAAAGAAAACAAAATGTTTCCTTGAACATTGAACTGGTCCTAAATATTTTCTGTACAATTTCAGACAGGGTGTTATTTATTATCTGCATCTTACAGGTGAGGAAGAGAGTAGACAGATAACTGACATAGTTGTCTAGATCCCAGGAGGGAGAGTCCAAGTGAGCGTGAACCTTCATGTGCATTTAGCAGTCTTTGTTCCTTTCTACTAAGCATCATTTGCCTGAAATGTGTAAAAGTCAAGCTGTAATCAGGGACCCATCTTCAAATTAGATCAAGTATGGAACTCTTTATAGTTTGAGGGGATGAAAGTTGTTTTTCTTCAGGGGAGGATGGTGTTTGAAGGATGGAAAGAAGGAGCCCTGTACTGAACAGAGAAGTCAGCTGGGGCGGAGGAGAAAAAAGAATATTTAGTCTTATCAGAGGAACAAAAACTGTGGGCTGTTGTGTAGGGAAAGAAAGCCACATGCATGTTTCAGAGAGAGAACAGTATCTGCTTTGAGTTCAGTATGTCATATGGCTAGTATGTTTAGAAGAGACATAAATACTGACCTTCTAATGTCAAGCTACATGTTTTGTTTAATTGGGCAGAAAAATGAGAATGTACTAATATTTTTGTAGGCGGATGTAATAATGAAATTGATGATTTATGCAGGGTGGTGTAGCTGCAGTGTGAAGGGCAAGCAAACACGTGCGTATACACAGACACACATGCACACACACTAAGCTTGCCAAAGGAGACGACTGAAGTATCATTTGACTTCATTCAACCATGAATTATTTTGATTATTGATGGGACCCAAAACATTTCTTAAAATGTTGCTCAAATGATAGCATGAGACAGAGATGAGAAGCTTTTATGCAAGTCACTTAAAACCAATTATGACAGAGCAGGAAGACACAATAAAATCTGGAAATAGGGGAGATGAGAAGGATTTAAAGTGTGTACTCTTCATGAATTAGCAACCAAATGGATCAAGAGGGAGGCGCACCCACTCAAAGGGGGTCCAAGTACTCTGATACTAGATGTCATGGCACAATTAGGAGGTGAAGCAGTGGGAAAGAAGCCTCGCTTTGGATGGGAGAGCCCAGCACTTATTCCTGTTTACATCCACAAGATTAGCTTCTGCGATTAGTTTGCGGTCGTGCTAGAATGAGTGTGCCTGGCACAGTCAGACAGTGGTGGGAAGAGTGAGGTGACAAGGAAGAAGAAGACCCTGATGAGGCAGTGTGGGTCCTGTGTGGGTTTGGCTGAGCAGGGGAAGGATCTCACAGAAAAGCCCTCCGAATGCAGCTCATTGTCCTGGCAGGAATCAACACCAAGAAGAGCCATGACAAGCGAGGCTAGAAGTGCCACAAGCCCCAGTCAGGAAGAATCAATCACTTTTCTGATGCAAGAAGGAACCCAGCATTGATACTTAATATTGTCTTTAAACAACTGTGAGCAATGATAGATGAAAGGAGACCCGAGCAGCAGAAAAGAAAATGAATAGAACTGGAGCTTGTGGGAAGGCACAAGCACAAAGTGATTAATCCTGCACACACTGTCTGCAACAGCCTCACCCTTCTCCCTGTCTGATCGGGAGGGAGAGTGAGGGGAAACAGGAAAGAGGGCGGTGTTGCAATCCAGAAAAATGGGGCTATGGATGACCATTCGCTTAGTAGGTCGGGAGGAATGCTTCTTACACACAGGACTAGAGTAAAGCAAATTTATAATCCTCAAAACACACAGAGTACGTTGATTTTGTTTCACATCACTGCAATACGAAAGAGGGTGTTGCGTGCAAAAGCCACAAAGCAGGTTGCCCTGTATCTCACTGAGAGGGATCCAATCTGTCTGTTCCTCAGACTTAATCTGTAAAATGGGGATATCGACAGTGTCCACAAGGTGATGGCCAAGTTTGTTTTTACACACAAAAAAATCTAGAATAGCCATTTAAAAATAAACATAAATAAAATGATAGTGGGAAAGAGTGTGAGCCGAAATGCAAAGAATACATTTTGGTTTGAAGAGGAATTCATAAAGACACCCTCTTAGAAATAACTCCAATCCTGGGAGTACTCTTCTCAAACTTTCCATTTTGAGATTTTCTGAAGCCCAGAGAAATCTGGTTGAACCTGAGCAGTGGAATGGGTCTGTTGGGTTATTTCTAATACCTCCATCATGCTTACAGTGTCTCTCGGGATTCAATTCCTGTCAAAAACAAAGGGAAGACCACAGAAGAGAATTAAGAACGAAGCAGTGAAATAGAAGATGAAATTGTATTTGTGTGTGTGCTACTACGATGTCGCCACTCCTTTATTCTTTCCATATCTTTATTATAAGCCGTGAAGATTTCATTTTGAGTTGGGTCCTGAGGGTTAAGCAAAATTGGTAAGGAACTTCAGAGTGGAGAGCACTTAAGCCGCCAATATTCTCTGGGACTGTGAAATTTATCACTATCTGCCTAGAGCAGAATTTGCTTGCTTAAAAATTATCAAAAACATAAATTATGAAGATTCATTCCACAGAGACTTATACTGATCTCATTTCCAAAACTTAAAAGATTTTTGTAGGTAAAAACCCAAGGTAAAAATGTTCTCAAAATACAGACATTAAATGAGCTATGGGTTCTTTTGGAAGGTGTATAATTTTACAAATGTTAAGGTCACACGTTTCTAGAAAGACAATTTAAAGAAAGCATTCAGTCATTTAAAATATAACATAGTTATTTGGATTTTCCCACTAGTGTCTGCTGCTTCACCCAGTTACACATTAAATGTCCTTGGTCTGACCTCAATGCTCAGATAATTATATTTCTATTGGTCTTTTTAATTGTAAATGTAAACCAGAACAAATTTTATGATTTGGAGTTTATTACAGGGCAAAATGATTTAGAGTTAATAAAGTCTTTTATTCTTAAGTGCGATTCCTTTACTGATCACATATCCAAGGAAATATTTATGTCATGGGGGAGAAGGGAAGCACTAAGTGGGGTGAATAGTAAGGACGTGAGGAAAACACACTGGATGATATTAACCACGATAAGGAAACGTTTTCATTTTAAGAACTATGTAACGTGAGTGCATATACCTGTTTAACTGCAGGATACTTCACCTGAGATTTGGCTGATATTCTCAAGTTTTTCAATTATATCTGATTCAATAATTTGTCAATACTGATAAATTAATAAATCTAGACTGCATTAAAGTTGTCAATTGCAAAAAGTCTTTTTATTTTCCTTACCCAAAGTTTACGTGTGTGAATGCTTCCAGCAAGCTAAAAGTGAGCCTTAATCATAAGACGCTGGTCTCCAGGAAGCATGGATTAAGATGCTGGGTATTAAATGGTGACCACAATACTGTCTTCTCAGAGTTGTTCAGGATTTAAACTCTGTGTGTGTGTATGTGTGTGTGTATATATGTGTGTGTGTGTGTGTTGTGTGTGTGAAATACATAGTGCAGAGCAGTAGAGAAGTGGTAAATTCCTTAGCTGAGGAAATGGTGTCTAGCCAAGGTTAAGTGACATCACAGTTTCACAGCGGGGAGGGTCATAGGCAAACTGAAGAAGCAAACTCGTCTAACTAAAAACCACACTCTTCCAAATTCACGAAACATTGCAAAAATGTGGCTCTTTACTTTGACTGTGAGTATGTCCTAACTTCTTTTTCTTTTTATTTTCTAAACTATAATAAACTGACACATTTCAGATTTTGAACCCTGATTTGACAGATGTTGAGATAACAGTTTTTCATTGTTGTGGCTGGAATCTGAAGAGGCCTTGATAACAATAACTCCTCACTGACTACTAGTGTCAGACACACATATTGTGTCATTGCTGACATGCTCAGGATGCAAAATACATATGTTTATTGAAAAATATATGTGTTTTATTTTGTGAAGCACCATGATAAGTGTGGAATAAGAAACAGTGCTAATAATGATATAGTAAAATAGTTCACCATGAATTATTTGTGAATACTTTTATTATTTATAATTAGAATGAGACAAGACCAAAAATTTATGTTAAATGAAAGAAATAAAATTCACTTATAATTTAGCATATTCCAAATGATCACCTTCATTTGTGTGCTTTGTATCATGTATATAAAACACCCTCATGCTTTTGTTTCATGTCTAGCGGTAAATTACTATTATAATGCTGATGTTAATAATTCCTAAATATGATTTTGTGATTTGTATTACTATTCATGATACACAATATTCTTTTGTGTGTTTACAACTTACATAGCACAATTGGAATATGCTGTTGCACCCTTTAAACTTCATACTTTAGTACTTATCCATGCTTGTATGGATCCACTGTTTTCTTTTTGCTACTGTAGTATATTTCATTGTTTGAAAAAACTGCCATTGCTTGTGTAACTCTTGCTGAGAAGGAATTAAGCATTTTATCTGCTTTGCTATAGCAAACGATCCTGCGGAGAAGTTGCTTGGCTGCGTCTCCTTGGGTGAATGTGTGAGGGTTTCTAGAGGACACGACATTGCAGCACTCAATCTCAGAGTGTTTGCATCTTCAGCTTACTAAGTTTTGTCTAATTGTGTCCTGAGGAAATTTTATTATTTAATATTTCACTGGCTGTATATTAGTGTTGTCTTCTTCTTATCCATCGAGTGGTCATAGAAATAGTGATAGCTATGTAATAACTCCTTATCCTGCTATCATCCATTTGGTTGCACCAGCCAGAATTCTAGAAGTCTGTCTTGGCCCTTCTGTCTCTTACACTGATTATGCCTCTCCTTTGAATCTTCCTTGCAAATATTTTCATTTCTCCTTACATATTGGCATCCCCACCAGCAAGTTTCTCTCTCTTTCACTTGCACACAGAGCCAGACATATTCTAACATATCTAAAATAATGATTTGGTTTCCTAAGCCTCGGTTTAATTAGTACCCTTGTTCAAAATCTAGCAGTATTTCTAAACATCACTAAATTATTAATATAAAGTCATGTTTTTGACATAATATTTCTTTAAATGAAATGAAAATGTTTCCAGGAAGATTAAACACAATCACTCTGATTTCTGAAGGTCTTCCTTTGAGTCCTTACATAGATAATATTTTTGTGAATGTATATTTAAAGCATTTTAAGTATCTTTTTTTCACAAGTCCACAATACCATCTTCTCTGTGTTAAGATATTATGAAACAGAAATACTTCCTTGTAGATAAGATGAGAATGTGTAACTTTGACATGGAGAATGCACCATAAATTAAATTATTACTGATCTGGATAAAGCTATTGCCCTGACATTAAAAAGTTTTATCTACACCAATTCATTATTTGAGAGATATAATAAATTGGAAAGGCCAAAATGAATAGTTTTGGATCTATATTTGAATCATGTTTAGGTTTAGGAATGAACTCTATATAAAGAACTTTTGAAATTATTGTGGCTACTACCTTACATATGAGAGGTGATTAAAAAATAAGGCAAATTGATAAATCTAAAAAAAGAGTAATACAGGAAAAGATACACTGTCATTAACTCCCCAATATATTCCCCCTTACTCCAAATACTTATTCCGTCACACTTACAGCATTCAGAAGCACTTTTGGAAGTCCTCCTTCATGAGTATCTTTATAAGATATGATAAAAAAAAAAATCAGCGAATACTGCTACCAGTGCCATCCAAAAGAAAGCCAGGGTCATACAAACACTAAGGTATGTCCTCATCCACTTTATTCCGCAGATCTGCACCATGTAACTACTGGGTCTTCCCCCAAATCGAAATGACCATGAAAAGTAAACATTCAGAATAGATTCAGGACATTAAGGCAGCCATGACAATGCCAGTAAAGACATGCATGAAAGAGGACTTCCAGAACTGCTTCAGAACACAGCAAGAATTACAGGAAAGTGCACCTGAAGCTAGAGGGAGTGTTTTGAATGGATTAATGCCAATGATGTGTCATTTACTATGATAATTTTTAAAGTTTAAACAGACACCAAAGTTTTGATCATTTCTCATATGGAAATCAACAAACATGATACACCACATTATTTGAAGGAAGGATAAAACCAAATAATCAGTTGAGCACGGTGTTCCACATCTGTCATTCTGGTGACTCACAAGAGTGAGGGAAGATTTCAAGTTCCCGGATGGCATGGGTGACATAGCAAGATCTGGTGTCAAATAAAAAAAAAGCACTGGGGTATGGCTCAGTCATCGAGAGCTTTTCTTGCATGATTCAAAGCCCTGAATTCAATCCTGACTATGAGAAACAAGCACATAAGTGAACAAAAAACACAGAACTGACCATTTGAAATGATCCACCAAAAGCATGTGATACAATATAACACTTCTCATGAGAAAAACTCAACATGTTTTACTGCTTTTATTTAATATGCTCTTAGGAATCCTATCCAGAGTGATCAGGCAAATGAAGCAGAAAATAGAAAAGTAGAAGTCAAATTGTCATGAGTGGTAGATGACCTCCTCTTACGTATAGTATAATCCACCAAAAACATGAAAACCAATACGTGAATTTAGTAGAGTTACATGATACAAAACTCCCACACGGGAAAGGAAATTATCAATAGAGTAAAAGAAAACTTATAGAACTGGAAAAAATATTTGCAAGCTCAGCTTCTAGCAAGGGATTCAGTATATAACCCTCCCAAAACTCAAAAATTACTTAAATATACTTTTAAATAGATAAGTCTTGTTGTTTAATATCTACATGTAATTTATATACAAATGTACTCATTTTAAGATGCAAAGATATGCCACATTTCTAAATTGTCTCACTGTTTTGCACAGTATAACTCATCACTGCGTGAAATAAGAAAATTATTGAAAATTACATCCTTACAATTGGGGTGCAGTGTGCAGCTTCAGTATATGCACAGTATATATTGTGAAATGATCAAATCAGGGTAATTAGCATGTATTGCAAATGTTCATAATTTCTTTTTGATAAGTACATTTAAAGCCCAGTCTTTTAGTTACAATGAGATATACAATTTGTTAGTTTTAGCCATAGTTGCCTCACTCAGTGCAAACACCAGAATTTATTCTCCTACTTAACTCTGTAGCCACCATTCTATTTCCTATTTCCATGAATTTGACTTTCCTTAGATTCCACATATAAATGGGATTATATGGTAATTATTTTTCTGTGACATGCTTATTTCACTTAACATAATGTCTTGTTATTTTTTTGTCATTTTGATAATAACAGTTCTAAGTGCAGTAAGGTGATATATTTTTATGTTTTTGATTTGTATCTCACTGGTGATACGAAGCAATATTTGCATACCTATTTGCTATTTGTATGTTTTCTTTTGAGAGATGTCTGTTGTTCTCCAAAACGTTCGAGGGGATTATTTTTTTCCCTGTGATTGAGTACTTTGAAGTCCTTTGGATGGTAGTCCCTTATCATATGACTTTAAATAAATAAATACAATATTATTTTACATTGTTAGAAATAAGAATAATTGTTACTTTTGGGAGAAGTGAGTGGATATTGCTTGGAAGGTACCTTTGGAGGCTTTCTGGAATACAGTTTTAGCTGAACAGTGTGCTGCATTCTAAAATCTGAGGATGCCTGTATTATGAAAAAAAAAATGGGTTTCCAGTACATAAAAACATAGTACTGCACCAAGCACTAAAATCTTGAGTTTGGTTTAACTATTTTACTTCACTGAAGGAAAAGCCTGGTGCTGCAGATTGAGCTACAGGTGAGGTAAAGAAAGGAATAATTTGTTTGTGCTAGGAAATTATTGCCATGAAGACATTAAGTAAATTTAAATTAGAAAAAATATTTTTGATTAAGGAACTTCATGCAATCTACTTTATCCAGGGAAAGGGTAAATTCATTTGTACCAATATGTCTCATAGGAAGAGTATAGGTTGTTCGTTTGGACAGTCGTTTATTGGCCAACAGACAAGCTTGCTACAGGAACCGTGCCTCTCTGAGGTTAGCAGTTTTACAGTATTAGATGACAAATGTTGCCTGATCATAATCTCTCTTGACCTTGAAACATCCTGTTTTAAATCACTGAACCTGTACATCAAAACTGTATAAACAAATCTTCCCATAGTTTCTTTCTGAAGCACTGCTAATCTCTGGCAATACGACGGTCTCTCTGAGGTGACTAAAGAGTGAAATCTCTCAGCAACAACATTTCTCTGCTGACACAATCTTGCCTAGCAAGTATGAGGCAGTCACCATGGTCTGCACAAATGCTGACTAGAAACAACACAAGACAAAAGTAAATGTAGAACCTATTCATTGTTCCCAATGAGCCCTGACTCATCTTTTCTCAAGGAGTTAATATGCATAGATAGCTTTACCTGACACTAAAGGAGATTCTTTGAGATCAGAGTAAATGAGCTTGTCAATTTGAAACTTTAATATACAACTTTAGATACAATACAGACGCTATTACAAAAATCAACAGGAACTGGGAGACCCAGAAGAAAAGCTTTGCTGAGATATTTAGACTTGCTAGACGCTTTCCCCACCTCCAGAAATCCTGATAAAAACTCCAATCTCTTACACTGATTTCTCTCCTAGAAACTCCCCTGCTGTCCCTCATGATTGTGTACTCTGATCTGCGTAAACTCTTGGCTTTCATTACTCACTCTTAGTAAGTTCTTTTTACCACCCATGTCACTGGCCCTCCATAAGCTGTCTCACACTCCACTCCCTTCTTGCACTTACTCTAATTAAAATATATTAACATACTACTCAAGGTCTAAGTCACTTCTCTCATAACTGGGACAAAATACCTAACACCTGCAACCTACAAGAGGCAAGCTTTAATTTGGCTCATGTTGCAGAAGTTTCAGTCCCTGGGTACGGTGTGCCGGAAAGGTCTGGGTGGAGGAAACCCGTTCCTGTCGCAATGGGCAGGAAACTGAGGGAGCACAGAGGAGCCAGGAGGGAGACACAGGGGCACACTTCCAGGTCCCGCCCATGTGACCTGCTGCTTCCAGCCGGGCCTCACCTCCTATCAGCATGTCATCCTCAAACCTGTTGTGGACCAATCCACTAATGAGTATTGCAATCCCACGATCCACATGCCTTCTCAAAACACAAAATTATGAGACTTTGGTGGGGCATTTCAGATTATAACCATACCAGTCAGCATCTGTCTGTCTGTCTATCTCTCTCTCTATCATCTAGCAGGAATCTGTCCACTGCTGTGTCTATATTACCTTTGGTGGTCTTTTGGGTTGAGTCACCAGTCAAAAATCTTATTTTCTATTCCAGAAGTTCATATTGCCAGTTCATAGTAGGCTTCACTATACATGGTATGTAGGCGTTTTAAATACTTTGTATCTCTCATTGTACTAAAGAACTATAAGAGCCTTTACTGTACCCCCATTCACTCAAGTATGAAAAATCATGACGTTTGTTAAGTTAATGGGTAAAATAAATTTCTTAAGAATAAAATGGGGTAGTAGAAGACAAGCCTTTGTTCCTGTTCTTGAGAGGAGTGTGTGGCTTACGTAAATGCAACTGCAGAAGGGTGCTGATGTCCTTTGCTGAATCCACTTTTTGGCTCTCTGATCTTGCTGTTATGAAAGCCAAATGGTGCTTCTTACTCTTAGGTATTCCTGATGACAAAAAGGAACATCAACCTAGAGTAGCCCTTTTCAGAACAGGTAAACAACCTGTTACCTCATACCTTAAAAGGCGAGAAAACGTTTGGTGTTGGCGTTTGTCAGCCTGTTCATTGCTGAGATTAGACGCCTGCTACCCACAATTTGAAGAAGAGGTTTATTTATGCTCCTGGCAGGAAAGCCACGTGAAGCAAACCTGCTTATTCCCTGGCAGCTGGGAGGCGGAACAGGGAACAGTGCCAGAGAGGAAGAGAGTAGGGACCAAATACAGTGCCTGAGGTCACGCCAGCGTGAGCCACCCTGACGCACCCAGAGTGCACTTCACCACAGCGGAGTGGCTTCCAAGACAAGCAGATTGACACAGGCCAGCTTAACCATCACAGCCTTCACTCACTGTTCAGTCCCGTTGGTCAAAGGAGGACTCTAGGTTGCATCCTAAGAGAAATCCCCCAGCTCCATAGCACTCTTTTCACAGATGTCCTTCAGGACCCCAGTACAGACGAGAAAGCTTGATCACAACCATTAAGCAAGTCAGAGCTGTGCGAGGCTTGGGCTCACTTCATGCAAAGTGCCAGTTATTTGACAAGTCATGGTGTTTGGAAGTGAACCTTTAAATTATTAAATTATTCAAATGCAGGTGTTTGTTAAATTCTCAAGTTACCACCAGATTCATTTTTTTTCTACTAAAAGGAACACTTATGGATCAAGAGCTATTAAGATACTCATAGATTTGGCTTTAGAAAATACTTGTCAAGACTGGAATATGTCCAAAAGTGCAATTCGCAAGTCCTAGATTTCAGCAACAGTTTATACAGTTAAAGCAAATATGACCTGGCATCTAAAAACCCTAAAAATCCACAATAGACTTCCCTTCAGAGAACTGTTTCTTCATCATTGAAATAGCATGTATAATTATTAGATCTGACTATTCCTATTATCTAACCAAACACAACACTATAGGAACACCCTTGATAACCTCAGATTACTCCACTCCAGTCTAATTTTACTGATTACCGTATTTTGAATGTCCTAAAACTCAGCCATGGTGAATTAAATTACTAACTAGAAGTTTTAGAAATAGAAAGTGATGTCATATTTGTTTTAAAAAGATTTGAAAATACATTTTAAAATCAGAATTTTAGTTTCTATTCTATAAGAATAAGATTGGATGGCTGGGCCACCATGACCATTATACATTATGGATATTATGCATTTCATATTTTCTAATCTCATAAAATTTCCAGAAGATTGTGAAAACTTTGGGTTCATCCTAAAATAAATAAGGAAAAAGTGAAAAACAAGTTTGATTTTCTTTTGAATCCCCTTGCAGGTTATATTTTGAACTATTATAGTTCTATAACATAAAGATAAAGCATGACAGTTAGCTGGAGTGTTAACTTGACTAGCTTGGGGTCCACTCCGGGGGTTACTAAAGCATATTCCTGATTGTGTCTGGTGGCTCACAGAGGTGTGACCTTGGGGTCTGTATCTGGTCTCCTTTCTCTCTGGTGCTGTTCCCCTGCCCTGCTTCCCACCCACCAAAGAGTAAGTGTCTCGGCAATGCCATGCCTGGCTGCTATGCGGTCAGCTGACCATAGACCGAAACTTCTAAACCGTGAAACAAACAAATCTCTCCTTTACATTGTGGATGTTGTGTGATGTGTACTAGAGACTAAAAGCTAACTAATATGCAAAATGTGTTTCCATATTCTGTAGCACATAATTTGAACAATAAAGAAAGTTTATTTAATATGAAGTTATAATTTCCTTGAAGTTAATAAGACTGTGAAATATTTACAAATCAGGACTTTACTTCATCAAAGTTGAATTTTTAGGAGACCATAAATGTTTTGTGCTCTCATTCAAATATCACAATTCCACCCTTTGATGGAGATGAATATGCCGTGATAGTTCTCCGTGATGATAATAAAGGGTGAAGAAGATCTCAGACATGGTTGGGTGTGGTTCGCATTTGGCCCTCAGAATTTCAGGGTTGGATCACTGGGCCCCAGGGTAGTGATGGGAGAAGTGGTGGAACCTTTAGGAGATGAGACTTAATGGAAAGTGAATAGGTCACTGGGCATTACCCTTGAAAGGAATTGAGGCATTTCTCATGGGATCCTGTTTAGCTCCCACTAGATGAGTCATTCTAAAAGAGCAAGAGGGCCCCTCCTAGCCTCCACCTTTCTGCATACCTTGTAACCTATTGCCTACACACTCCCAATAGAGTTGTGTCATCTACCATCAGGCCCTCACCAGAGCTGAGCCAGTGCCCCTAAACCTCCAGAACGTTTAGTTAAATAAAAGCAAAAAACAAAAAGACAACTTTTTAATTATGTAGGACTTTTCATTTATTTATTAAAGAAATACTTTTCTAATATGTGTGGTATACAGTGAAGAACATACTAGATACGGAATAGTCTTGGTTCTCAAATATATTACAGTCTATCAAAGATAACAACATATTTGTTCACAGTTCGGTGAATCTTGCTTGGGTGATACAATGTCAGGGTTGAAAGAATCCAAGGCAGGAAGAAAGCAATTTGAGTGTTGCATAAATACCTCAGTGAAGGTGGCATATGGAATACAGAGTCTTTATGGACACGAGTCATCAGGAGAAAGGTCTTATGAAACATGTACAATAATAAAACCTGAATTTGACGGTGCATTTGTCAGGGTTCTCCAAAGAGATATATGTGTGTATGTGTGTCTGAGTATGGGTGTATATTTTTCATTAATTATGCTAAGTGGCTCACTCAGTTACGAACCCCTGGATTCTGCTCTTTACAAACTAGAGAACAGGTTAGAATGGTGGGGTGCCTTGCTGCAATAAATCCCAGAGTCCGAAGGCCTGAGAACCAGGAGATCCAATATCTGAGAATAAGACAAAGCCGATGTCCCTGGCCAAACAGGCAGAAAGAATTTGTTCTTCCCCTGCCTTCTGGGAAGGGTCATCTGCTTCGTAAATTCCACTGGTTCAAATTTGCCAATATCGTCCATAAAACCCTCACAGATACGCTCCCAAAAATGTTTTTTTTCAGGAATCTGCATATTGTTCAGTGTCCTCAAGATGGGGCACATAAAATCATTCCTCATGGGTATACAGGAGGTCTGCTGTGCATTGGGGAAAGACTGATTGGTGCTTCCAGTGAACTGGAGATTTCCAGGCAGGAAGGATTGGAGAAACTTTTTGGTCACACATTCAATGTAGTAGAGAAATGCTCTATTTTAAAATGTAAACTTAGCCTGTTGTTATCTAAATAACACACGAGTTAACACGTGACACTCTACCACATGGTAGGAATTTAAGAAAGTTATCTAAAAGGAATGCTTTCTCAACCCAATGTTTTGTTGCAATGCAGGGGACATTCACTGATAACTGGAGATATCAGAGCTGTCACAGCGGAAGGAAGGGCACTGGTGGCATCTACTAGCTGAGGGCCAAGGATGCCAAGGTGCCTTCCATGAAGAAAGTCTCAGTTAGACATGTCCATGAACGTTGTCAAGTCTGTATTCCTTTTACTAAAACTGCTCTTTAGGTCCCAGTGTTTATAGTAACCTTTCTGAATTTGTGATCATTATACAAAGAAGCCCTTACAAAAAAAAGAGAGATAGTATTCAAAAGAGAGAACTAGATAGGGAAAAGGGGGATAAAGAAGAAGGTTAAAAGAAAAGTAAGATGAAAGGGGAAAAAATGGTAAAGTGTAGCTACACTTGTTGCAAATAGGGAGGGGTGGGTGAATGGAAGGGAGGGGAGGGGAAGGGGGGAAGAGGGGGGAAAACCAAGATGTATCATG
>PVJO010021314.1:0-30273 GCA_004026905.1 Hystrix cristata | reverse complement strand
CTTAAGGAGGCAGTTCTGCCCTGTTTTCTGTCACTAGTCTTGGTGTTTTTGCTATTCATGTGTATAAAGGCTCATGTCTAGTATCAGTCTAAAGGAGGAGAGTTATAGTCTTTGTCTGACAGCATCAGTTAGACCAAACAGGAGAGTTGGGACCTGGGGAGGAGTGAGTGTCGATCTAAGAGTGGAGTCCACAGCTCCAGAGTCTCCTTTGAGCAACAGGGAGCTTTTAGAAGAAACAAAGTGGGCTCAACAAAACCAGCAAGAGTGAAATCTCAAAATAACCAAACATATATATTTCTTACACACCATATCCTCCATGAATTTCCTCTATATACTTGAGCCTTCAATTTTGCTGCTGTTTCTCTCCCCTTTCTTTTTGGTAGGGCAAAAGCCTTATCATATCAAATCTTCTCACATCAAAAATACATCTCTATACTTATAGCTTTCTCCATATCCTCTTCTTTATCTTACATATTATAATCTTTCTGTAACAAACCTGGCAGTGGCCATTTGAATTCTGAAAACCGCTCCCCATCTTTTTTCTTCCTTTTGATCTCAGGGTGTTAAAATTTAGCATAACAATCATGATGACATTATTATATTAGAACCAATAGGTTTTGTTATTACCTCTGAAAGACATTTAAATTTCCATCTCAGTATAAAATAACTTTTTGGTCAGTAATCTAATTACGCGATATTAAATAACATAAAGAAACCTTTACCTAGATTGTCTTTTAACCATTTTTTGTAACCAGAGTCATATTTAGGAAGAATGTATTTGTTTATAGATACACTTTAAAGATTATTAATATCTAATCTCTAATCACCGAAGTGACATTATCTGGACTATGCAGTGTTTAGGTACCTTTAACTATTACAATTACATAATGATGACACAAGCACAAGACTGAGAACATATCTATGTCATCTGACTCGTTGTTCAACACTGGATTGCATGAACATTTCATCACAAATAGCTAAAAACAAGCAAGGGAATGCCAAGTGTTTGAACCTACAGAGTTTACCACTATAAATGACTTTCGCCAGCAGGATGTTTTTAGTTTTGCATCTTTGAAGATCTGTACACTTGGGAAATGCGAATGTACAATTTTATATGAGGTGAAACTATACTGACAGGAATTAAAGGCATCTTTACAGCTATGATAAGTTTGGGAAACTGTGTTATTGACCACCAATATACTTATTACCCAACATACAAGTGAATCTCATTTACTCAGTAACAAAATATTAGTCAGAACCAACAGATATAAATTAATCTTAAATATCAGGACCATATTTAAAGAAATGTCAAATTTCTACCATTTTATATGTTTAGGTATACACATATACAGTACCGTATAATAGAGAGCACCTATTTGTACGTGTTAAACTTTCATTGTCTTAACTCTACAAACTTAACTTTAAAGCTTAGACTCACAGTATAGCTTTTATTTACATGTATACATACATATATGTCCAAATATATGTTATGTCATAAACTAAGATAATAGTAGTTCATTTAACTCATCATGAAAGATTATTGAAAACATTTCGTAGGATAATACTCAAATACTTTTTAACTCTTAAAGCCCAATTTTTATTAACCTAAATCCTAACAATGAGAAAATAAGACACTTATTTTAGTTGGTTCTGACTAAACTAATATAAAACCTTTTGCTTCTAAATCTAGTTTTGTAGGTTTAACCAAGAGCATTTCAATGTTAAGAAAACTTTATTGTTTTAGATATAGAAAGCTCACCTTTTAATTATAGCCAATTTAAATTTAACTTAACAAATTTTTTAGATGTCTCTTGAGAAACAAATCATAAAATTTAAATGCCAAACTTTACATTTTATCTTTAAACAAGGAAAAGTTCTCAGGTTATTGTAGACAAACAACAATAGACATTGCATTTATAAAACCAGTGTTTTGATGTTGACTCAAATAGCTAACAAGCTGGATCAAAATATGCTACCAACTTTAAAAACATCTTCATTTTTATCCTGTTACTTGCCTGTTAACCCTGTGAAAAAAAGGTGTTTGGGCCATGAGTGACTACTTATCCATATACCAACTAAAATAGAACATACACCTGAAAACTGACACATGTACACATATGTAGTAACCCAATCAGATATAACCCTTATACTATCAAACTTTTATTTCTAAATCCTATATAAGCTTTGAGCCTGTCAGTCCTCACCTGCTCTTGTCTTAAATAAGTTTGGCTACCCTGAAAACCTATACAAATGGTTTTCCATGGATATCTCAAATACAGCTAAAAAACAAAAAAAAAAATTTTGAACTAAACTTTTTTTTAAATGAAGCAGGTGCAGGGGTTTTAACTGGTTTGACATTGAACAGACACGCTTTAATATTGAGCAGACAGACGGACATATACGAAATGAGTACATTTAAATTAGAGTACACTCTCAGATGCATTTGGCTAAGTTGAATTACAGTAACTCTTTTACAGTTTTTAGGTTTTACCTATAAAAAGACTAGTCTGAACTTTTTATAGGTCAATTAACAGATCTCTTGTAATAAGAATCAATAGGAATAAAAACATTTTAGGCCTGTGAAAACAAAGAGAGTTTTTAAGATGGGCCCTAGGCTGATGGTTTATCTGACTGAAATAGCTAGCTACTCAAGGTTCTTATTGTTGCTTTGGTAGCCACAGCTGATAGCCAAAACTGCTGTTTTGATAGCCACATGTAACCATTCCCTCTAAAGGTAATTTTAACTATTTCCAGGAAGGGTGCATTATCCCCTATATCAAAAGGAACACAAGTAAATTCAGCAACCAGTGTAGAAATAAGTCTAAATATAACATACACAAAAAAGGAATATAGGACTGCCTACAAAAACAAAAATGTCCCATCAAAGGAACCTAAATATGAAGGTGTCACAATCTTTCCTGCTCTCAACTTTGAACGCGGCCCAAGCAACCAACAAAAGGCATAAGGAACCAGCAAACAATGAATGACAATTTTTGATCGAATGAATAACAATCCAGTCAAAATATTTAAGGGTGGCATGAAACAAAAGTAAACGCTCACCTCCTTCCAGTTTCTTGGTGTTACCTCCAAAATGATATAGGGGAAAAATGTAGCTCTCAACCTACTAGATGTCAGACACAAGTAGTTTGCGTTCCCCAAAACTGAAGAATGAATTATAAGGAAGAACAGAGGTTGAGAGTAGAAGAATTCATTAAGAAATAGAAATGGGGAATAGATACAGCTCCTGAGAGACAGGAGGGGTCTCAAGTGGGTTGCCTGCCTACTGGTATCTTAATTCTGTCAATGTCACACAGAAGGTATACTTTAATACTAAGTTGTCTGATAGGTATACTCTGCCTAGCTAAATCCGTCTAGTGTCATCGTTAACTGCCTTTTCTTTAAATCAAGATGCTTTTCTTCAAAAGTTTCAGTATGGTTTTGAAGATAATTAGAACTCGGAGAAATTTTTTCAAATGACTAAAAACTATATACTTTGGGACATACATCTTATTACTATTTCTTTTTATCCCCTCTCCTGACAGTTTCCTCTTAGGGATTGTGATTATTAAATTGTTTTAGTCTTCTCATTTCTATTAACTAGTCTTAGTCTTAGTCTTAGGGTAATTTTATTTTCTTTGTATGAATTATTGGGGCTTATGTCTGCTTAGCCTAAAAAAAATTTAGTGTCATCCTAGATTTTGCTTCTTTAAATTTAAACAAAATGAAAAATATAAAAACATCAAGTAAGGTCTTTCCTACAGAAGCACAATAATTTTCATGGCATACTTTCTCCTCAAAACTAAAGTAAAATGTCCTGTTCTGTGAGAGATGTGGCTACTGTTTAAGAATTCTTCATACTGCTAAAAAATAAAAACCAGTAAGACAGGAGGAACTTTATCAAATTAAGAAATATAATAGTGCATCAATTATAAAATTGTGAATTTGGCCAAGACTTAGACTGACAAACAAATAAAAGACAGAGGTTCCTGTTTCCCAAATTATGTTCAATTAAAATATTTCCCAAACGAATTGACATGGACAAATACATATCAAAAATACATTTTTCATTCCTGTCTTGGAGATGTGCAAACCATCTAAGTGATATTAAAGAATCTAAAATGTACTGCGTTATAGAAACCTATTGAAACAGAGAAACTCAAATTTCTTAAACTTTCATGACCATGAAATCCTTCTAATTTATAAAATTATCTCCAAAGAGCATTATTTGGATCATGTTGGAATTGAAGCTCTATTAACAGATCCAAACAGGTACAGCATGCGTAGCAAAGTTGAGAGAAAAAGTAATCAATAAGGGAGGGTAGGAAGAAAAACTGACAAAGTCTTTTTTTAAAAAAAAAAAAGGAACCAGCAGCCCATTTCCAGCCTCACTTCTTATATCAAGTTAAATTTTAAGGAAATAAAAAATAAAGCTTTAATACAGAAAAGACTGGAGGTTGGGGATTTAGCTCAGTGGTACAGGACTTGCCTGGCAAGTGCCAGGCCTTGAGTTCGATCCCCAGTATCCCCTCCAAATACAGAAAAGACTTGTTAATATGTTCAAAATATTAAGGAGGAAAATCTTTCTATGTCTAACACTAAAGAAAAAGAATTAAGAAAACTTTACAAATATCATTAAATAAAACTTTGATGTAGCACAAAACAGTATAAATAAGAATAAATGTTTAAATGGTTAAAACTATTTGTAATACATGTGGAATAGAAAGGAGTCATACCTAGTAATATAAGGCAACCAACAGAAAAATAGACATAAGCATATAGTGGATAAGTCATAAAAAGAAATGTTAATGGCAATTAAATTTTCAAATGATATTTAATTCCACTAGTAATCAAATAAGTATATATTTAAATAGTACTAAAATACCAATTTTTACTTTTAGGATCACCAAAGATTGAAAAACATCTAACAATACCCACTGATAAGAAAGTAGAGTAATACAAAGTCTCTCCCACTCTAGGTAAGTGTGAGTACAAGTTTCTTAGAGATAATTCCACAATAGCTATCCAAATTTAAAACATGGTTAACTTTTGCCCCAGCAATTCTACTTCTAATAATGTATTTCTAAGAAAATATCTAAACAAAGTTTTTAATTGACAATAAGGCATATTGATAAGGAGATTAGATTTTAGAGTAGGTTGGTAAGGAATTTTTCTGTTTGGGTATGTTTGTTTGCTACATATAGTTACTAAATAACTAGTCAGTGTCCAGCATTAGGAGTATAAATAATACCAAGTTGGTGTTGGAGCTTAAATGTCTGTTATTTCCCAAAAGATAACACCTTGGCACTGTAAGTACCTTGAACTGAAGAATATTGGCAAGACTTCTGAAGTAAGGTTTCTCCAGTCTCCATCTGCCCCCCTGTCTTCTCTACCTTTTCCCCCCACAGTCCATCACAGAAACCAGAATTCCTCTCCCTGAGGCAAGTCAGATAAACTAGAACGCCTCTTCCCCAAAGAAAACCATAAAACCTACAAAAGTCACTCTCTCCTCTCTCCCTGGAAGATCTTCACATTATGCCCCACACATGGGAAGAGGAGTGCTTCACGGAGACCAAAAAGAATCTGAACCAACAGAAGGTCTCACTGGGTTCCTTCTAAGTCTGTTACCAATAGATCATACTCTTTTGTTCCATCACATGTCTATTTGACTGTCCATTCTTCAGCGAAACAAAGCATAAAAATAGAACCATCATCTCTGTGTCCTTGGATCTTTATTTCTGAAATCTCCTGTATCACATACAACTTTGATCATACCGAACTGGTATACTGTTCTCTTGCTTATCTGTCTGTTTCATATGGGTGCCAGCCATGACACTTACGATGGGTGAGGAAAAGTAGTATGAATTTCTGCCCTTAAAATGGGCAAAGCCCTTGATTCATGTCATCTATATAGTAGTGAAAATAGAAAACATAAGCAAAAATATAACACAAAGTATTAGGTAAACAGTGATCTACAAGTAAGCAAGAAGCTACTTTTATACTGGATGGTCAAAGTGTTACTGAGGAAATGTCACTGAATCTAAGATCTGAATGATAAGAAGAGTAATTGAAAGAGGAAGGTAATATATTAGGGATTTTGATTTCTCATAAATGTAATGGGAATCCACTATAGAAATCATTCTAAAATATAAAATGACCACTGTAACTACAGCATTGAGAATACATTTGCAGAGGTAGTAGTAGAATTAGGGAAACCTATGTAGAACCTCCTGTTTTTGACTGGGTGAATTACAATAAAATCCTAGATTAGGGTTTTAATACCTGATATAAACCAGGTAGGGGGAAAAGGGAAAGGGAGGGGGGAGGAGGAGCGGAGAGGAGAGGGTGAGGGGGAGGGTCAGGAAAAGGGAAGGGGGAGGGAGATAGAGGCAGAGGATTTGAAATATATAATAAAGTTGTTACTATGTTCTGATTGATTAGATATGAGGATGATGGGGGGTTATTTTTAAGAGACCAACAATTTTGGCTTGAGGAACTAAAAGGAAGGCTGTGCTATTGCCTTAAGTGGGAACAAGTGAGAGAAATATTCCATGGGGTTTGGAAGATTAGCCAAAAATCACTGATCTGCCTAGCTGTGATCAAGATACCTCCTGCATGTCTAGATAGAGGTAGCAACAAGGAAAACACATATATGATGCTAGAGTTTCAGGAGGGGTCAGGCCTAGATAAACATAGTTTGAATCTCGTATTAACTATTTAAAGCAACCATCCAAAGAACATGGACTGGAGATGTAGCTCTGGGGTAAATTGCTTGCCCAGCATAGTTGAGGGCCTGGGTTCAAACTTGGCACTGAAAAGCAACAGCAACAACAAACAGGACATGATTACCAGTGAGGTAGGAAGGGAGTACAGAACTGCACTGAATCATACAACACACCAACATTAGAGACTAGCAAGGGGAAGAACACACAAGAAACTGAATCCTACAATCTTCCAACTCTATGATCTATTCAATTTAGAATCTCTGCCCCTCAGTTTTCTCATCTGTAAAATAAAAACTGACAAGAGTTTTTAGATGAATAGAGGGAGACAACCATAAGCATAGTGCATAGAACCATCTCTAATGCGAGAAAGAGAAGTTATCGGCTTCTTTCCAAAGACACTTTAATAGAAAAAAAGTGGAATCATCCTAAATTAGTTTTATGTAACAAAACTGCTTTAACGATCAATGAAAAGAAAGCTATATGCAAATTGTGGGAAAGAGAAGAACAGACAAATAATTCTAAGTTACTATCAAATTAGTAATTAGGAATAGAAAGATATTAGAAGAAATAAAATTGAATTGGGTTTGATTCCAACTAAAGAATTAAAGTAAATTATAAAGCAGTAAGTCTGAAAATGGTTAAGGGAAAAACAGCATCAGATTGGACGTAGATGGGATCTGAAACACTTCTAATCTTTGGACAATAGAAATATTAGAATCTGCCACAGAACAGGCCTGCACATTAATTATTACATTGCCATGTAACATTTAGCCCACAATAAAAATTTGCCATGGAACTCTAAAATTCAGATACAAGGCTTACCCTGCGATTTCCATGGAATTCCTTTGTAAATTAAAGCAACTCTCCACTGACATTTTAATTTTTAATTCTGCATGGGCTATAGGAAATAAAGCACCAATTGCCTAAAAGGAAAAATATCTCTGTTATAATATTAGATCACTGCAGGGAATAAAAAGCACTTGCAACTAACCATTTTCTTCAAAGTCTGCATGGAAAAAGGCAATGAAAAATCAAGATGGGCTATTCTAAGTGATTTTTATAAGACAGATACAATGAATTACTTTTTGAATCAATATTACAAGAAATTGATGTCAAGATGGAAGTGAATTATCTAGCTTCCTTATTAATTTCTTTAAATCTCTTAGGAAAAAACACTGTTGTTTTTCCCCTTCATTCAGGGGTAATAGCCCCCACTACCCAGAATGACATTACCATCGAAGACAAGACAAAACTCCAGCACTGTGTAGTTACTTATACGCAGTCTGAAAATAATGTGTGTTCAAATTAAGGCTTCAGTGCTTCTGCTATATGTTAATTCTCTATTCTCATCACGCTCTCCTCTGTTGAGTTCGACTCACCCATCCACCTTGCTCCTCTACTTCTCAGTACAAAATTTTATCAAACCAGGTCAGTATATTTTTTCCCTTAGGGAGAGACAATGCTAAAGTTCATTGCCTTACAGTTATTTCAGCAATGTAGAAATACATTTCAGCTTGGATTTTTCTATCAGAAATGGATTTTTGGAGGCAGTTAATATGTCTTCACGAGTTTCTGGGAATCTGGAGGATTCAGCTCTCGCACTGTATTCTCAAAGTTCTACCATACATATTTCTCATAAAGTGAATGAACATAGAATTTTGAAATTCGCATCACTGCAGATAACCAGAGAAATTGCAAATGTCTTTAAGAATTATTTGAAAACTATGACTATGAATTCATTCATATGGATTTCTTATACTCCTCTCATCTGAAATAAATTTCCTGTTGGTGTCATTTCGTCTTTTGATCCTAGAACTGCATCTTTACAGATTAAACGGGATAAGCCACCTGTTTCTATACACCTCTGTAATCATTACACTCCACCCAAATGAGAAACACACAGAGCTCCATGCTCTAGTCGAGACACGGAAAAATTTGTGCCTGGAGCCTATCAAGTAGGGGCAACTATTACAGCACAGTGGCGCCTACACTCTCATGTTATTTACCCACATGTCTAAATACTTTTCTGTTTCTTCTCAGAAACAGTGCGATGGGGAGGAAACCCACAGACTACATGTCTTTTTTGTAGAATGAGTGAGAAGGAAAAAGGAAGCTATAGGCATTTATCAGAATGCCACATATCATTTAATCCTGGTATCAATCTTATGCCCCACCTGTTCACATGTTACATATCAGGAGTTAAGGAATTTGATTGCCAGAGAGTCTGTGCTGTAAACTAATGGTCACATATTTAGAAAGTATGAAGTAGACAGACTAGGTCTGAAGGTCAGATCTGATAGATTCAGAAATATTTTCAGTGTGTCTTCCTTGGGAAGTTTCCATCTGCCAGGAGCTATGGAGAATTCTCTCTCATTTGCGTAAATACCATATATACCCCACATCTTTGCAAATTTTTGCAACACTGCTTATCCACCAGGGAGCAGCCAGTAGTGTTATCAAGGAATGCCATTGAAGTAATTGTGGCTTGTTCCTCCTCGACACTCTACTTTCAATGCAGACTAGGGAATACCACTAGCTAGAAACTATCATCAACCCATGGTGGGAGTTGAGGGGAAGAAAAAAGGTTTTGATCTTGAGTACAGTGGGAAAATTCTAGAGACACAATGAGAAATGCATGTGAGGATTCACTGAGAAAGTAAGTGTTGGAATTACACCACAGTGAAGGAATAAATGGTGATCAAATGCTTTAGCCAGAGAAACTGCTCAATGATACACAGCCAAAGTCAAGATTAGTGAAGTGTGATCTTTGCTCTAAAATTTTTTTTGCTGCTTCTAGATTAGGTTAGTAGACATAGTGAACACTCCTCATTATTTGAAAGCCCTAACTCACTGGGAAGGGAAAGAAGTTAAGACTGTAGTTTTAAACCAAATGGTACTGACATTTGTTTTTTTACATTTTTAAAAATTTTATTAGTTCATACGTGTAGTACATAATGTTTACATTCCTTATGGGAAGTTGGTAAATGTAGGTAACACATCTTAATTTCTTTTTTCATCCCCTTTCTAAACCTTATATTCATGAAATTTCTACTTCCTCAGGAAACTTACTTGAATTCTTGGAAAAAGTCAGTAAAGTGTATAAAATATTTTCAGGTTGGACAACTGACATCCAGAAACATGGAAAAACCTTGCCAAATTTAAAAATTAGTAAGTGATAGAACCCTGACTCAAATTTAGCACTAACAAACTCCAAAATCTACTGCAAACTATTATACTATATTGCATTAATATGAAATAACATACAATTCAGTTTTCCAATTTAAATTGCATTTAGAATAACTGATATCAATTATATACTATTGTGGAAACATACAACTTTTTATTTTATTGGAAAAATAAAAAATATTAAAAAATATATGTATACTATAGTGTCAACTATAAAATCACTATACACACACATACAATGAACAAGAAACTATACTATCATGTAAAAATGTTTGACAATGGGAGGTAGAATGAGAGACAGGAGTTATAGATGACTATTTTTTTTTTCTTTATACAACATTTTTTTTTACAAATTCTCTAAAATTACTGTGAATGACTATTATTGTAAAAAAAAAACACTAACACACTTGGGAAATAGAACTATCCTGTTTTCTTACATATTTTACATGAATGATTTAAGAATCAAATACTGTATTTATCTAATTTTGAAATTACAAAAAGTAGTCAAAATATTTTAAAGCTTATATGTTTGTAAGACAAGTAACTTAATCCATTAATGTTCAAAAGACTACGTAATTTTCAATTTTTGAGTTTATAACTTCTAATCTAACTCTTAAAACATAGTGTTACTTTTAAATATCACCATGATGCCGGACTTTGGTTATATATGTTTATGTCTCTTATTTTAGTTATCCACATAAAGAATACTGAATGAGTGATCTTATGGTAGAGAGACAGCTAAAAGTTAAAAGCAGCATAAGTGCTATCAGCAGCTGTTTCCAAGTTAATAAAATATGAAAGAAACTTGTAAAATCTCCAATATAAGATAGAATCGCAACTTTCATTTGAGCTTGGGTGAGCACACATTTCCTACACAGAATCACATGGCACCCACTCACACCTATCACAACCACACAGGAATGCTACTGGGCCTCCCACAGCTGTGTGAAAGTCACTGAAAAGCAATTACAATTCAGAAAGCACCAAGAGGCACTGAAAGTACTTTTGTTTCAACATCGCATCCCTTTCTAGTGCCTCTCAAATTCCCTCTCCTCTTAAACAGTATTTTTGGTAAAGATCCCCCTGTGACTAATACACTTCTGAGGTCACAAAAGAAATACAGTGACAATAATTTGGGCTATCATTTTATTACCAATTTCCCATGCAGTTCTTATGACAGATAGACCAGAAAGTCTGGCAAAATCATTCTAATTAGAACAAATCTACCCCTGCAAAGCATGCTTCAGGAAGCCCAGAGGCCTGGAGACCCACAGGTGACCTGATAGTGCTGGACAGGAGGATGTAAAGAAGTTTTCTGAGAATGGGGGGATGGAAACACTTGCCCATACTCTAGACAGGGAATCTTTTCTCTGACTTTTCACTTCACCTCCTTTTCATTCAATCATGATTCAGTTTCCCCATTCATAAAATGAGAAGAAAAAATAAGTCCCTCCTTTCAATCACCATCCACACAGTAGTTTCCTGGGCATTATTGAATGACTGGGTATCACAGGACTAATAAATAGAAAGTTCTGGAAACTATTAAATTGTGTATCCTAGAGGCAATAGGATTATTATATTATATATTATAGGCTGTGGTCTACTCAGTCCTAAATTACGTACTGTGGTCTCCTAGATCTTCTTTAATAGAGTGACAGGAAGTTAACTTTAAGCTTGTGCCCAGAAATGGTTTTATTCAAACAATAGTTGTCTGAATTATGTTTCTTTGGGGAATTTTTTTTGTCTATGACCCATGCTCCATCGCCTTTGACCTCTACATAGTCTTTGAGTCTTGCAGTATTATGGTTTCATTAATGGCAGTATTTTTTTTTTACTCCTAAAGAATTTCTAATTTAATTATATAACTTTCTGCATAACCTCTGTGTTCATAGATAGGATATATAAATGCTAGCTACAGAAATTTGCTGTTTAATTCAGTATAGTTAAAACTTGAAAAACTCAGTATACTAGTAGAAAACACATCAAATACTTTTTTTCTCTTTACTATAATATGTAGCTTTTTGACAAATTTCAGGTTTAAACAAAGTTCTCAGAAAAACTAAAATCAGAGAATAATATTTAATTCAAAGGAAGAGATGAGAAAGAATGTGGTAACTGCATTATTAAATAAGAGACAGGAGAGGTAGCCTATAGTTTGTAAGTAGAGAAAATGAGGCATTTGGAGATCTTTGCTCTACAAGGTGAATATGGTGGTGAATGCTACTTTATCTTATGTGTGATAAACAGTGAGAAGGAATTGGACTAAAAGTTGTATGTACTAGAATCTGGGGGAAAATTATGAAGCAGCTCATGGGATAAAAAGATGGCATTAAAATTGTTACAGCAAGATATGTTAAGTGGATATAACTATATTTTGCAGATACTAAACTCTAATATTGCTCAGCAAATAATAAAAATTAATGTTTCTGCATCTTACTATCTTTACCCGTTCAATAGCCTGTCACAGGAAAGACAAAGTAAAGCTGGTTGACCTAGCATAATGACACGTTTTCTACATGATTAAAGAAACAAATACCCACTAAACATAAAGCATTTTGTAGAACAGCTGGGTAACTTTACAGCCCTCTGTAACTCACGTCTTTTAATACTTAGATTTAGTGTCTGAAGACTTATAAAAAACAATGAATAGGCAAAATATAATAGTGAACATGGCCTATTCCTGCAGCACATCAGGCTGTTCATCCATAAAGCACTTTATGATGCATGTAAACAATTTAGGCTCATTCAGCCTCTTGGATTTTTAGCTGAGATATTTAAGAATCTCCCATACCGTGGCTGTGAAACTTTAAAGAGCAAGTTAAGATTAGTATAGTATTTTCAAAATTAAATATTAAACTAATAACTATTGAATATTTTTATCCTGTAAATGTAGGCTAATCGCTTGAAATTCTTTGTTTCCCAGCCATCTTTTCACCAATGAAGCAAGACGAATAAAGATATTCATTTCTAGTCTTCTCTTGTGAAAGTAATTCTGACTCGGGGTCCTACTAAATTTCCTGATAGATTTTTGGAAAGTTTGTCTTATTTTAGAACCATCTACTTTCCTCACAAATATTTTCTTTCTTCTATAGGCTCATTTGGCATAGATTTTCCACAGTGAAAGGGACAGTAGGAAAGTAAAGCCAATCATGAAGAAATTAATTCAGCTCCCAGCCCAATGTTTATTTACATTTGTAAAGAATTTCAAAACTGAAATGTCTAGAGAAAAAAATATTGTCATCTGGTATAAGAACTCCACACCAAGCAAGGAAGGGATAACAATGACACAGGGTTTGCAAAGGATTAGCTGATTCTGAAGTAATCTGAAGTAATTCTGAAGTAAATTTACCTGAAAAGTAAGATGCTAATGAAAAAGCAGTGAGTGATGACAGAACTACTGTCTGTGCACAGGACAGATTGGGGATGGGCATTTAAACACCAAAATACCTCTGGATCACCCACCACCACCCAGTCTGTCCACCACGAATAAAGCAGCCTGTGAGGAGGGCACAGAACCATGGGTGTTGGGGGGCTAAGGCAAGTCTGCTGGAATGCCCTGGACTTGGACTTAGAGAAGACAAAAGGAGAACTGTGACAGCTACATTGAATCTCTACAACTCCAGAGAACATTGGTTAACAGAATGCACCGTCAAGGTCAGGTCTTCTGTAGAGTTTTTACAACCACGTTGGTGTGAAAGTAGTGTGATGAGGTGGCAATTGGAAAGACTGCTTAAATGTGAAAGGAAAGCAAATATGAAGAAAGAGTGGAAGCATAAGAAATAAGGGACAAATAAGGATAAAAGGATATAATACAGTGCCAGTGTAAAGAAAAACTTAAGAAATCTGAGAAAATTGGAAATATTTCTTAAAAATAAAGCAAGTTAAGAAGAAATCTTTACTCAGCTCAAAACATGACTATGATTCAGTCTCAGGTATTTAATAAAAGGGAATAGCTAAAACCATTTCTCCTATTTTTACCTGTTGCAAATGCTATTTTCTAGAATCAATGTGCGGTTCTACCAGTTAGAAAATCCGATCATCTTTTATTGATAATGCTGTAGTTTAAGGAAAAATGCAATGAAAATCCAAGTTTCTTTTTTCCATAAATATATTTAAAAATAAAAGTGTGCATTTCCTACCATAAGAAATCTTTGCACTTTTGAAAGGAATTTACTTTAGAGTTTGATGGCTGTCTAACTTGGATAAACACAAAGAATAAGGCACTAGTTCTTTGGTGCCACTGTCCTTATGCTTTGTAGTTCTTTAATAGTTTCAGCTCCGTCTTCATCACCAAAGCTAGTTGGAGCAGTTTTGAGGTCAGGGGCCCAGTGACATATATTGTGGTCTAAAACCATTATCAATTTTCATCAGCTATCCACTTTCTAGACTTCCACATCATTAATGGAAGACACGGCTCAACTTATCATATCAAAAGATTTCCTGAGCAGCTTGCTGAAGTCCAAAAGTTTTGGCCCAACTCAAGGATGAATGGCTCTGAATCTAGAATGAAGTGAAATTTGACTTTCAGACACAGGTCTCAGGTGATCCTAAATCCAGGCACATTTGAGGAGCATTACAAGAAGGAGCAGTCCATGGCACATATGTAATTGTGGTTTTATTTTTTCATTTTGAATGATATATAACAAAAAAGGAAGAGAAAAAGAGATATCATGCCATGGGAACTATTGCCAACAAACTTATTAAAGCTATACTAAGAGATTTTTAAGAAGTATGTATCAAACTGTCATTTGATCACCTTCAAGAAATCTATAAAGCAGCCAAATAGTGTCCTATGGGAAAAGTAGATTTGAGAAAAAAACTTGCAACTCTGATTGCCTATTAATGGATTCAAGAATGAAATGATCATGTGAACAATATATGTTCGACATGTGACATGGAAAGTGGTCATTTGTTTTAAATTCTGTGGCTAGCACCTCTACAGATCTGTGGTGATAGAGATAGCTATTCATTTCCTTAGCTTTCATTCCAATGGAAGTTAAATTTTCAATTTAACACTTTACAGGCTTTTATGCAGAAATTAGTTGAACACTAAAAATAGAAAATTCACTCATTGGTTGTGATCTGCAGCAGAAAAAGATAAAGAACTTATATGAAATCTACTCTTCATGTGGTATCTCATGAGGTATAAAGAAATAAAAATAAAATCTTGACTAATTGACTAAATGTTTTCGAAATTCAAGAGATATCAGGTACTCTCTAAAGCTTTTAGATTGGCACCATAGGAGCTAATTGGCTTAATTCTTTTTAAAGTTCACCACCTGTAATTAGTGGGCTAGAAGACTGGAGGCATAAAGATTTTCAGGTCTGAAGTTTATAATCCCCTGGATTTTAAGTATACTTGACCTCTGCCTCCTCTTTCCTTGTAAACATCACATTTATACAAACTGGGAGGTAATTTGCCACTTATTGTATTGATTAGCTGTGAATCCAGTAAATAGTTGACAATGTTCCATTAAGTATTTTGAAACTCTTGATCCAAATTTTTTTATTCCTACATGGAACTGGCACCACCCTCTTCAGCGAAACATTAAATCTTCTCTTTGCCTTTCTATGCACCTCCTGCAGTACAGCAAATATATTTACATGTTTGGAGGGAGTGGCATGGTGCTGGAGCTCAGACTCAGGGCCTTGTGCTTGCTAGGTAAGCGCTCTACCACTGAGATAAATCCCCAACCCTTGTCCTTATATTCTTATAAGACATTACTTGGCACATCTGACAGTGACCTTCACACTGAAATACAGGCTTTGGTAAAAAAATTCTTTGTTTTCACAAAATAAATAATCTTACGATGAATAATGAAATGCTGGTAGAAATAAAACCTGAAGCCCACTACTTAATTCTAGGATACTGACACAGTCTCACACACTATGCAAAATATGAAATGGTATCATCTTGCCCTAACTACCAGCTTTACAGCATTGCTGTGATGATCAGTGTGATTGTCCATCCAAAAGTAGCTCTCTCCAAGGCATCCAAGTCAAGCTAAATTGTGATCATCACCACTGCCCTACACAAAGTATATGTCAGAACAAGCTTCAATGCTGACTTCATATTTTATGGGAAAGGACACGGACAAGTGACCCCAGAAATGAGCGTTGCCATGGCCTAAACTGATGCTTAGTATCAGGAAAAGAGCATGCAAGAAATTTTCACACTGAGAAGAAAGTAGCCTAATTTTTTTTTTTTAGTTTCAAAATACAAGACATAAAAATTAACACAAAGTTCATTTATTATTAGAAAAAAAAATAAACTCTTATTCGGTGTGGCACAATTAAGGTGGTCCTCTCTACTTTGAAATTGTAGTATGATTTTATAACAAAGCTACATAAAATTTCATTCAGCCTATCACTGTGATACAGAACACCCTCAGCCCATACACATATGCACACACCCTAACTTGACATGAATTCTCAAAGCCTTGCTGGCTGAATTTCTTATTAAAAATGTCTACAAGCAGAGGTCATTTTTTATTGGAGCTGTCTGTTCAGATTTAGTATGAAAGCAAATGTCTGTTTTGTCTTGTCTGTGATGAGATACCAATCAGTGTGATTAAACACTCAGAAAGAACGTGGCAAAATAATATCATATTTTCAGTTTCCAAATCAATCTTATGTGGTGCTAGTAGGAGTGCAACGTTTTAAATTCCACTTGAAAAACTGACAGTGTGTGTTACAATCTTTTAAATATGTTAATTCACTTTGAACTGATATTTCTCATGAAGTAGTTTATGAAAATAATGCGTAAGAAAATAAAGGAAAAAGGGGGAGGGAAGAAAAAGGAAGGGGATTGGAAACAGAGGAGGAAAGAACATTAGTTTATATGAACAGGGGGTTTTGTTTTTGTTTTGGCACTGTGCTATAAAAAGTAAAGTTTTAAATATTTACAAAATAAATTCTATGTAATCTATAGAATAGATACTCAAAAGACTTATTAATCAATAAAACGGATTTACAAAATGCTTATAACATGAAACAATATTTTCTATAACTTAATTTTTTTAAAACTAGATATCGAATCTAATATAAGTTGTATGCACATATATGACACTGATTATTATCTTTATGGGTTAGGTAGAATGATTTTTTTCCTAGTTCTTCCAGTTTTCCAAATAATTCATAATAATGATTAATGGATTTAAAAAAAAAAGTATGACACTCTTGAGCATAAATGCGAAGAAAATGAACTATATGTTCAAGAGATCTTTACTACACATTCTCTGGAGCCCTGTTCACAAAAGCAAAGAAACAGAAACAATTTAAATGTTCATCAATTGATGAATGGATAAAGAAAATATAGCACATACACACAATGGAATACTATTTGGTCATAAAAGTGAAATCCTGTCCTTTGCAATAACATGGATAGAACTGAAGATTATTATGTTAAATAAATCAGGCCCTGAAAAAAATTATCACATGATCTGATTCATATGTGGATTTTAAAAAATTGATCTCTTAGAAAAGTAGTTATCAGAGGATAGGGAAAGTAGTGAGGAAATGGCCAAAAGTTGATCAATAGGCACTAACTTAAAGTATAATAGGAGCAAGAAGTACTGGTGGTCATAAGGACAGATAACACAGATAACAATAATGTACCGTACCTTTCAAAACACTAGGAGAGAGGATTCTGGAAGTTTCCACTGTAAGGAACGGTAAATGAGAAGTTATACATGTGTAACATGATTGAAGCATTACACAATGTATGCAAGTATTGAACATGTTTTATCTCATTAATATACATAACTATGTATCAGATAAAAATAAATTTAATTTTTAAAAATTATATATATAAACATTTATGTTTTGAAAATACAATTGATTTTCCAAATTCTAAACATCGTTTTCCAGTTATACCACCTTTTCAGAGATAAAGAGAAAAATCAAAGAATTATTTTCTCCCTAAGGTTAATTCTGAAATTTAGATTTCATATATATATAATACATATATTTGTGTGTGTATGTGTGTGTGTTAAGATCACAAGTACAGCTGCTTGGCGAATATGGATCAAGTAGTAGGAAGGGACCTGGATGACATCATTAACATTAGTTGATAATTTATAGTCTTATCTTTAGTCTTAGTTTTAGTAGTTTTAGTCTTAGTGGGTAGGGGAGAATGGCCCACCCCTAATGAGATAATGGTTTGTTTATAGGGAAATCTCAAAAAGGTAGTACCAATAACCTCCAACTTCCACTTATCCCTCAGGGAAGTGTGTGAATCTGGCCATTGAGACTTTCATCTTCTTCAGATGTGCCCCTAGCTACAGTTTTGATGTGTTCTCCTCTTCTGCACTGACTCCCTCCAAGGTCCAGCCCTGTCTGACTGCCTATTATATTTCTACCTACCTCACCTCAGCTGTCTCTAACATTCCCCCTCTGAAGAGGTATTACTAATTGTGGTTAGGGGAGATTGGGCAACATTTCCATCTAGCTGCTTTGAGCTGAGAAGTGTCCATGTAGGAGAGAACACAATCGGGGGTCCTCTCCAGAGAGTTAATCTAATGGGCCATGAATAGAAGTCATATTGCAGTTTAGCAGTTCTGAATTCCATTTATAAGGTCAGTCTAGTGGATCCCGGTAAAAGGAGTCTGGCATATTTGTTGATGGTTCCATCTGCATAATCACTTGGAATTTGGGAGCCTCTAGGCAAGAATAAATACATTTCCCAAGAAATTAAAGCATATATAATCAAAGCATGAGAACTGGAAAGGCAGGTTGAGGGTAAAGCCATGTCCATTTGGCTCTTAGACCCTCTACTGATGGAGGTGTCTGTAAGTGTGATAGCTAGTGAATTTAAAAGACTCTTGCTTAGCTTTTATAGATTCCAGTGTAGTTTTCTAGCCTCAATGAACCATAATAGCGGTCAGCTAATGATGTAGCTGGAAAGTGTCAGCAGCCCTTTTTTATACCTAGATTTTATTACTAGGTCATTGTTTTTATACATCTTTTGGTTGTACTTTTCCGCTGGGTGTTTAAGAGTAAGTTAACATGAGACCATGTTAATCAAAATCAACTCTTGCTGTCTGTCAAGGTCAGTTAGTCTCCTCAGGCATCACTTTTGCCTCTCAGCCCCTGTCATTGTCAGTTGCTGGGGCGGGTTATGGTCTGGCTTGACCATGTTGCTTTCTGTGAAAGCAGGGGAAACATTTCCAGCTGTGGTGACTCTTTTTTTGGGACACTGTACATTGGTGGATTCTTGTCCTCTGGAGTCTAACAGTCTCCTGCTCAGGCAGTTGGGTAACTCACCAAAGTTGTAGGATCCTGTAGAAAAGGTTCTCTCCTGCCCTGGGTCCTTGTTGAACATGGAGGGTCAGGACCAAAAAATCGACTGTTAGATGATATTTAAAACAACAAAGTGTATTTCTCCACCTAAAGATAGTATGTCTTCAATTAATAATAAATGGGGCAGGAAGATAACCAGTTCTAATCCATCCTGGGCAATTTAGCAATTCAAGGAGAACCTGTCTCAAAATAAAAAATAAAAAAGATAGAGATAGTTCAGTGCCAAGTTCCTGGGTTCATTCTTCAGAACCAGGACAAGAGATAGAGAGAGAAAGAGAGAGGGAGAGGGAGAATAAATGAAAACACAGGAAGGAAAAAAATTGATAGTCCCATCAGTAAGAGACCACTGTTTTTGACATAAATATAGCCATCTAGGTATATTTTCTTGAAGTCATTGCTGTTTTGCTCCAAGGCAGAAATAGCATTCTGTGAATTTTTTATCTCACTTGTTTTATATAGTTATAATCATAGTACAGATATAATTTTATATTTTGTGTTTTTCTCTATAATATCATTTTTAAAGTTACCTAAAAGCAATACTGCAATAGCAACACAATCTAAAATTAGACAGAACTGAAATAGTGTACCAAGAAAATAACTTGAATGATATTTTGAATCTAATGAAAGTTGTTGTATCAAAATATGACATTATTTAGGAGACTGTTACAGAACACATTTTATGAACACTCAAGTGTGCCATATCTTAACAAATTATCAACTAATACATAAAAACAAAAACAAAAAATACAATTACAGCATAAAAAGACTGGCTATGTTTCTGCTGTCTAAAGAAATCTTGGTAGACAGTGCTGGACATGGAATTTTTTATGTATCTGCTTTAATCTAAGATATCCGTATTCACTGCATTGCTCTTACTGGGATAAAATAACCAACATTTGAAATTCAAAGGAGGAGAGGTTTATTTTGGCTTGTCATTTCAGATGGTTCAATCCACTGGTTTGACTTCGAGGAAGAAATAGCATGGTAAAAGGGAAAACTTGCTCATGCCTTGTCAGGAAGCAGGGAGAGAAAGGAGGTGCCAGGAACAATATTACACCTTCCAGGTCATGCCTCCAGTGGGCTGCTTCTCCTGACCAGACCCCGACTCCTAACAGCATATTCAGATGATCAGAAGGGAATTATTGGATGTATCTATTGATGAGTCTTGCACCTCCATGATACAATCACTTTCCAAATCTCTACCTCTGAACACATGAAACTTTGTGGGTTTTAGATCTAAACCATTAGAGTGAACATGGATATAACCACTTTTTGGAAGAAGAAAATGGGGTGAGGGATGAGGATGATGAGGAGGAGATAGAAAAAGAGAAGGAGGTGCTGAGGGGAGAAGGAGGGGAAAGGGAGAGAGGAGAGGAAGGAGGAGAAACACGAGAAGAGGAGAGAAGGAGGAGAGAGAGATGAGAGGAGAAGAGAGGGGAGGAGAGAGGAGGAGAGGAGAAGAAAGGGGAGGAGAGGGGAGGAGAGGAAGAGAGAAGAGAGAGGAGAGAAGGGGTAAGGGGAGTGAGGAGTGGACAGGGAAAACAGTTGGCTATCTCAGTGGTGTAGTAGACTGAGGATTTACTTTTCTGTATCAAAGCCTAATAAGTGGGTTTCAAACTATGTTGGGGAAAGTAATCTCCTCTAAACAATATGTTAAAATAGACTCCTGGGCTTTGTCATCAACAACTAATGCTGAGTTACTCCAGGGCAAGCCTAATAACTATTCTTTATGAATACTTGTATTGGGGTATCCAAGACAGTCAGTTGATTCAAGACTAGTGTTTGAAAAATCTTCACTTAATATTACAGCCTAATTTCCTACTGAACAAAATTTACCTTCTACATATATAAAATGCATAAGAGATGTGTCTGGCCAGTCTAATCAGAGGATGCGATCAAAACTGAAGAAGAAAAACATTTAAATAAAAGTATAATTGAAGATTACATACATGATAGAAAACATTGACTAGAAGGAGGAAAAGGAAGAGGAAGGATAGGAGAAGAAAGAAGAAAAGGAAGAAAAAGAGTAGGCAAGTCTAGAAATTTCCATAAGATTGCAAAATACAGAACCAAGTGTTACAGTTTCATATACTTATGTTGATACTTTTCAGGTAATAAACACAGGGAATTTAAACTTTTACCAAGTGAATAATAACATCCAATATATATCACTCAGGTATATTTTGAGTGCCATGTGGCATATAATTAGAATGTGGTTGCTGGACTTCACACTGTACATATAACTTGTATCTGACAGAAAAAGTGGAACATTAGTATTACGCATCATCTTTCTGTATATATCACCGAGAGAGAAATATGGATGCTAGCACAGAGAAACAGAGTTGGAGAGAGAGAAAAAAGGAAATGGAAAAGGAGACAGTCAGAGAGCACCTGGGAACAAAATGTAGGGTAATGTGTTCAAGAAAATATAAAGGAGTATGTATGATTAAAGAGATGTAAGTAAACATGAACAAAGCAACAAGTATGGAAAAACTGAAAGTTTCACTTAAGACTCTTAAAACGTTAATGAAATCATCTATGTTGTCACCAACCTGTCCAAGAGAAACATAATTATAAGGAGTTCTTCATACTTCAACATCTATAGCTTTAGTTACATCATTTACACTGTTAATATATTTACTTCATTGTTTCCATAATAAAAGATAATCAAGTAATAGGTAGTACAGATAAGAGCATGTAAATCGATCCTGATCCTTCATTTTGATATAAATAAAACCAATAAATAACTTTGTTCCTTTCCTTCATTTAATCATAACATTTTCATATAATTTTTTTAATCTTATTTTATTATTTTAAAATTTATTTTATTTTAATGGTATATTTTAGATATACATAGTGATAACATTCACCAGAGGGGATTTTCATATAATTTTTCATTTAAATTACTTTATCATTTTTATAAATATCTTCATGTCTCCCTAACATTATATCACCTAAATATGCTCAATATTTAACATATCCCTTTATCATTTTGAGATTTTGTAAATTACTAAATCTCAAAATTTTCTAAAAACTTATTCTTTTACAAGGTAGAGGAAATCACTAGGGCAACTTGTACTGTGGACTTCAACTTAATTATTCTTTTTAAAATTTTAAAATGTAGAGAGAATGATATTATCTATAATATCTTTGAATTTAAAACACATGGGATGATACTAGGTTAAATATAACTTTTGTTAAATTTATAAAAAATATTAAAATTTTAAAATGATTAATATAAGCCCATTTCTAAATATCCCAAAAGGCATTATGAATTCATAGGGACAGAATAAAAATAAAGTAATTTCAATATAATTACAATTATCCACTCAAAGAGGACTCTGATAACATAACAAATACTCTAAAAAATATTATTTTTGCTTTTCTTTTATTTGGCTGGCTTGTGTTTGTTGTGACGGATAAAGATGGCAATAGGGGAAAATGAAACTACTCTAGAAAAATAAAAGTGACACAAATCTTAAGAGTAACATAAGTAATATCAAAGTAAATAAAAAGACAATTTTCAAACTAAAGTTAGGGAAAAGTAGCAGATTTTCCATCTATCAGTTAAGAGGCTGGACATAAGAAGTAAGAGGAGTTTAGCCCACTGCTTGGGAGAGATAATTAAATACTAGCAGAAAGCAGAATTACTTTTTTTCCAGACAGGATATCAAAGGGAATAATTACTACACTGGAAAGTATTGAACAGATGTGGTTAAAAGGAAATTGAATCCCAAGATAAAGAAAACGATAGTAGGTAAACAATCAAACTTTTAATAACACTAAGTCTCTGGACCTTTACAAATTACTTTTTAGGTTATGGAGAAAACTTTGAAGATGTGATTGCTGTTCTACTCTTGGTTATGTAGGAGAAATCAAGCGAATAAGTTTCCACAAGCAAGTGTTCAATGGTTCAAAAGGTAGATGTCAGGCCTATAAACTGGCTTAATATGGAATGTTTGTAAAATTCCAGAATTACTCTTGAGTACTCAGAAAAGCTGTGGTAAGCCTTAGGGGATTTTAAACACATACTAAGAATAAATAATAAGATGTTTTTAGATAAGATATTATACTGGCATATCAAGGCAATACTGTAGACAGTGTAATATATTTCAAAATAGGGATTTGATAGTATCTCCAACAATATCCTTGTTTATTTTACAGGGCAAGCAAACATGGCAGAGATAAAGCTAAGTTAATCCATGGCTTCAGTCTTCCTCAAGAAGCCAATATACAGCAAAGACTATCGTGATGTATTCTGTGACTCTGTTATTGAACATTTCTAGATCAACAGTTATATCAAATAACATGAATAACATTGGAAAAATAGTATCGAATTTACACTTGGGAAATGTAATCAATTATTGGAGGGTAATTCAAACAATCAAAAGGATAGAATAATGAGACTATGTTTCAAAAAGGGAACTCTAGATACACACATAATCTTGTATTGGATTCATAAAATTATTTGCCTAACAGATGAAAGAAAAAGGTTAGGGAAACTTGGTTTAAGAGCAGTTAGGATGAAAAATAACAAAAGGATTAGCCAACAATTAGTTCACCACCAAAACAAATGGAGAAAGGCCATGTCAGTGTCAGCACTTTCCACACCTTCCTCTCCAGCTGTAAGGGCTGAAATGCTCATTTTTAACCCTGGTTCATACCTCTATCAGTTTCTTAAGGGAATCAGAAGTTGAGAAGATAGGGAGAGTTATAGTCAAATCCAAACAAGTGGTGTATCTATCTTATTACATTTCCCCTTTTATTACAGATGATAAAACTGGAGACAGTGTTTATGCACTTACTGAAGTTGCATTATAAGCCAAAACACGATTTGAACCTGTCCTGACTGACATTACGCTTCATTAGCCACCTCTTTTTCAATTCTTCTTAATGAGAGAACAAGGGTCCTTCCCACACTTAGCAGAATTTTTTTTTTTTTTTTTTTAAGAAGAGGAGCATTAGCCAGGTGTGGTGGTGCACACCTGTAATCCCAGCACTCAGGAGGCAGGGGCGGGGGGATTGCCATGAGTTCAAGGCCAGCTCAGGCAACATAATGAGTTCGAGGCCACCCTGCACTGTAAAGTGACACCCTGTCTCAAAAAATAAATACAATATGAGCTGGGCATTTAGATCAATGGTTAGAGTGCTTGCAAGGCAAGCACAAGGCCCTGAGTTCAATCCCCAGCACCAAATGATGATGATAATAATAATAATAATAATAATAATAATAATAATAATAATAATAATAATATAAAAAATAATTTAAAAAGCATTGACTTCCTGAAGTCTGATTAAAGATAAAGAAGTAGGAAGAGGTGGTGCGAGGTGAAAAGGATTTGAAACCTGTGCAATATGAGCGATGGTAAGAGGAAGTGAAAAGGACTTACTAATGAGGAGGAGACACAGAAAAGACAAGGAAACTTATCTATTATTTTAAGGACGGTACAGTGAAGACAGATTAGATGTGTTCAGTGTGTAAAGGGGAAACTGACCTCTGCTGGGGGAATGAATGAAAATGACAGGAGGCTGACTTTCACTAATATTTAAATTACTATAACATTCTTCAGAAGTGGCTTTTTAAAAAAAATCCATCTCAAACAATATCTATATTTTAACTTTTGAGAATCCACAGGAGAAATATTGCCCTGGGTTATTCATTTGTCTAACAAATGAACTGATCTTCTACTGTGCGCTAAACCCTCTGGGAGGGGCAAAGAATACCAGGTTGAGCAGAAAATGACACATTAATAAAATAAAAAATTTAAGTCTCATCTAGTTATGAATATTCAAAAAAATGTGAAAGAAGAAATCAGACTCACAGTTTCCACTCCAGAGAGAAGCAAATAATGTAATAATTTAAGTAAATAATATATAAGCAAATAATATAACAATATAAGCAAATAATGTATAAGCAAATAATATAATAAAGAATAAATTCATTTGTAATATTTAAAAATGCTATAGAAAACACTGTGCTATAACAGAGTATAGTCAAAAGTGAGAGACTGTTTTAAAGATTTGTTCAGGAAAGGATTCTCTGTGATGAAATTTGACAAGTAAGTCAAGTACTTAATGAGAAAGCATGGAGTCTCCACGAAATCTAGGAGAAAAGAATTTCACACGGGGTAGTAGAGATAAGCCCTTGTGTTTGTATGAGCTTATAGAAGAAAATCACTAGGGAGAGATAGTCATAAGCTTTACCTAGAGGAAAGTAAAGTTTCATTGAAAATGTTATCTTTTAGTCTAATTTTTTTTAAAAACATTCAAAAGAATACATATATGTGAAAAATCCATCAAATCAGCTGTCATTAAGTAAGTAAATATAATTTATCTCAAATTTCTCATTGCCTCTTTAAAACTGACAAAAATTTTATATGTAGTCATCCCTAGGTTGTCACAGGGAATTGGTTTTAAGGCCTCCAAGGGTGTCAAAATTCATAGATGCTCAAGTCCCTTACATAAAATGGCATATTATTTTGTATAACCTACATATATCCTATTACTTTGAATCACCTCTACATTATTACTTATAGTATCTAATACAAGGCATATCTTATGCAATTAGTTGTCATACTATATTAGGTAATGAGAACAAGAAAAAACTCCACCTGTTTAATAAGACATAGTTCATATATTTTAATATATATGATTAAATATATATCAAACATATGTACATTTATATATGTACATATATACATGTGCATGGTTGGTTGAATTTGAGGATGCTGAAACTGTACATATGAAGTCCTGACTGTATTATTTATGATATATATATCATTTTTTTATCTTGACATATGTGTACATTGTGGAATGGCCAAATAATTTTTTCACAGTGAAAACAATTGAAACTCTTATGTAATTAACTACAGATTTTTTTTAACTGATTACCCCTGTCTAGTTGAAATTTTCTATCCTTTGAGCAACATATCTCCAACTCTTCCCCACCCTCACTCTGTTCCTCTAGGGACCACCATTCTCTCTGATCCTATAAGATCAACATTTTAGATTCCACTGTAAGATTGGTTATATGATATTTGTCTTTCTGTATGTTGCAAATGGTTTTATTCTACTGAGAAATTACATGCCATTTTTTAACCAACAGAGTGTATTAACCTCCTCTTTTCATTGATTTTCTGCAATTTAGAGTGAATTCCATACTGATTATGATTATAAACATTTTCTCCAAAATATATGTCCAAAATGGGTAACAATGTTCTATCACTGTTCCCAGCCTAGGCTCAAGGGAGAAGCACAACATAGAGAAGTGGAAACCTTCAGCTCCTGTCTTCATGCTGTCAAAGACCAGGTATGTGACCTTAACCGAGACACAATGTCTCAGATCCTCAAATTTCTTCCTTTGAAAAGGGAATAGATTATAATCTCTGCCTAACCAATTTGATATAAGTGAGGAACACAATGTAGACAATGATGTAAACATTTCCTGAAAATTTTTAATCATTGACAACACAGAGATCTTAATGTAAACTTTAGTGTTATGCTTCACTGGAAGAGAGAGGAAAAAAAAAAAAAAAACAACTTTAAAATGTTCTGCAACTCGCAGAGGATTTGAAGCCCAGAGCATGCCTCTAACAAAGAAGAAATAGAAACCAAAGCAAATTGGAACATAAGGGAAATACTAAAAGAAAACAAAGTAGCAAATGACAGTTATGTGGAGAAATAAGAAAGATTTGGAGCCTACAGAAAATAAGGTAGCAAAGAAATTGTAGCGTACAACATTGTAAAATATAGAAGAGGGAAACTCAAGTAAAACTGCGATAATGCATACTAAGGGAACATAGAACAGCAATAGATAACTTAACAGTTTCCTATTTTATTAAAAGAAAAAAAACCTATCTTGACACATACACTTTGGGTACAACTTTGCCATAATTTCCTTTTGGCTTGTACAGACAGAATATATACGAACTTCCGTATGTTTCCTCATTGTTGTTCATTAGAATGATATTACTATTAACCTTCTTTTCCGCCAAAAAATTTAGTATTGTAATTTTCCAAATATAGACTGACACTCCTTTGGAAACAACAACAACAACAACAACAACAAAGCTTTTTTACAGAAAACAGAATGGCTATGCAGTTTACGGAGGTATTTTATTATTGTCCAGGCTCTGTACATTCAGAAAAGTGGAAATGATAATTTTAAGAATGCCAAGAGACTGACAAATGCATAAACCAATGAAAGATCAATACTTCAGAGGGTAGCAGAGGCTTCTGAAGGTTGAAAGCAAACAAGAGTGTGCGATGCAACAAGTTGCAAAGGCTGGCAAGTGAAGACTGGCAGCCTACTTTCGGTAGCTCAGCAGTATCTAACATCAAAGTCTGTGCACTCTCCGAGTCCCCTAAATGTGTGTCTAAAAGTCTGATGGGAAGTTAAACTGGAAAGGACTTCTCTAGCCTCGCTTTACAGCCGCCCCTCACTCTCACCACCCTTGCACCACGAACGCGCCTCCTGCTCTCCTTTAAGAGTGTCTCTTTGGCTTAAACTTTGTACTTTTGAAAATATACAAATACGATAAATATTGCATTCTGGAAAATCAAATGTGCGAGATTTTTTTCTCAACTCATTTTCTTGTAAAAATGAATGAAACGGAATACAGGGCAGCTTGGGGAGCGTAGGGGGAGAGCTGCAGGGCATCATGGGAGACGAGATTCAGAGCTCAGCAGCCAGTGCCAGGCACCGTACAGCAGAGACTCCCCTAGAAACTGCAAGAGGATCCTGGACGTGACTGCAAGACAGCAAAAGGGACACTGAAATGAGGTGTAAGTGCAAAAACATAACTGCTTAAATGTCATAATTATTTTTTGTGTTTTGGAGGGTTGCTGGGCATCTAGCTCAGGGCATTATGCTTGCTAGACAAGCTTGCTAGGCTACCACTTGAGCTAAATCTCCAGCCAAATGTCATAATTATTGTCTAGGCAAGGACACAGTGGCCTCATACGGAAAGAAATGAATAATTACAAAATTCATATAAAATTCTCATCATTCTCTATTGACAACAGATACAAATACTTGAATGTGAAAGAAGGGTGTCAGAATTAAGGAAATGTGCGGTAAATCACGTACTTTTGAGGGCGAAAAAAACTGTTCTATATGCTATCGCATTCACTTTGGGGAGGCTGGAGGAGAAAATGTCAATAAAATTATTTCTTTCAATTTTGAGCCAATTTTTTAAAACTTATTTTAAGATAAAAGAGAGAGGAGAAAAAGTAAAAGAAAATGTCAAATTGGTGGTTCATAAAGAGAGGGGAACACTACGTGTAAGCTAAAAAGATCAGCAGCGCAGTACAGAGAATAGGTATGTGCAGAAACCAGTCTGGAGGGTTGTTTAACAGGCTCAGCACAGCCCAAGCCAAGGGCAACTCAGTGATTCTGGCGATTTTCACTGCAGGTTGCCAGCCTCCTCCCTGAATACTGTGCTTTTCTCCCACACCCACTTTCATTCACTGACTTTCGTGCTATTCATACTAAGCAACACAATATCGGTTCAGAACAGAAAAGCAACGAGAAGAAACTAATGCAGACCACATTTTGAAAAGTTAGATTGTAAATTAATTGACTTTGCAAATGTTTGTAGGGTGAGCGCAAGAGTTGGGAGTGAAAAGCTGGGACTTCCAGAAGGGCCATTGACCTTCATCCTGTAGAAGCCAGTGAGCACGATTACCTTTGTAAGGAGATTGGGGCAAGAGCAGCAGTATCAGATTCCCAATTCTACAATTCTATAAAGAGTTTGATAAGCATGTTTTTAAGTGATTTTCCAGTTTTCTCAGACTAATTAGCTAAAGCTAATTACTCAATTCATTCTTTTTTTTTGAGGTATTATTTTATCATAATAAGGGATAACATAAAAAAATAAAGTTTAAACAAGAATGATATTTAGTCTGTCCATATAACAACACTTTTAGGGAATGACAATGATATGAAAATATGGATTTGCTAACATTTATTTTCTTTGTTTTTTAAGTCAATAAAATTGAATTTATTTAAAATATGAGATATACTAGGAAAGTCAAATAAAAGAAATAAGTAAAGAACATATCATATGACATGATACTCTATGTAGAAGACTCCAAAAACTCCACCAAAAGACTTCTAGATTTAATAACCAAATTCAGTGACATAGCTGGATATAAAGTCTACACTCAGAAATCAATACCATTCCTGTACACAAACATCCTACTCACCAAGAGAGAAATAAGGGAAATAACACTTTTCACAATAGCATCCAAAAAAATGAAGTACCTAGGAATCAATCTAATGAAGGAAGTAAAAGATCTATACAATGAAAACTACTCTACTTTGAAAAAGATTGAAGACTTTTCAATCAGGTGAGAGAGAGGCCCGGCACCGGGACAAAGCCTGCGAACTGAGCCCGCGCGCCGGCAAGGTCTGAACCCATTAACATACATAAAATCTATGCCTCCTCTCTGGTGACACTATACTATCTTCTGCTGTTCTCTCACCGACATTCTTTTTCCTTTTTTTGGGGGGGAGGGGCTGTCTGTAAGTTTGTTTTTTCCTCCTCTTTCTTCTCCCATTGTCTCTCTTTTAGCCTTTTTCTTTTTAACTTTTCCCTCTCTGAAGTCAACATTACCAAGTAGAGCCAACCATGACCTCGTGTTTGAAAATAACCATGGAGGACTAAAGGTTATAAGAACTAAGAAATACATATACCCAGAAGAAACCACAGAAACACACATTCCCAAGGAGAATGCTATTACCTAACTTTTTGTGACCTCATACAAAGAAAATATCAAACCAACTCGGAGAACAAACTAAAAGGTTTAAAGTACATATGTATACAAAGAAAATGACCAGACCTAGAACCAAAACACAACCCCAGACCCCAGCCCAACCAGAATAAATATAGAGGACAATAACATCGAGGAAGTCAGAAGACACCCAACCCAACTCTCAGAGATGATAGCAATAGAAGTCCAAAAACAGATAGGCGCAGCAATAGAGAACATCAGGCTAGAGGTAATAGACCAGGTCAGGAAAGAGATGACCAACATAATGAAAGATTTGCTTAGTGAGTTCAGG
>PVJO010021313.1:0-30276 GCA_004026905.1 Hystrix cristata | reverse complement strand
GTCCCGCCACATTTCAGAGTGATCACATCCTGATCTCTATCTTCTTTTGGAATTCTCTCAAAATGTACCCCTGTATCAGTGTTCCAAGCAGATTCGTATTTTCATTATCTCCCAAATATATCAGTTGCCATTTGCTATCCTGACCCACCCTTTCTTCTACCTTTTGAGACTATGTTTATGAGAATTCTGCTCTGCAAAGCTGGCCACAGACGAGCATATTTTGGAGGTAAAAACATACCCTCAAGCCCGCTTACCTACTATCTGAATTTATATAGAGCTGTCATAGTAGATTAAGAATTGAGGATTCTTTGACAGATATGAGCAAGGAATTCACTGAAATAGAAAATTACCTGAAGGAAAAGAGTTATTTGGGCTGGAAATTAGAGCTCAGGAAAGGAGAAAGTGAACCCCTCCCACAGAGTGTAGGTATGTTAGTGCTGTGTTTTGGGAGACAATGGCTATACATGAGCGATCTTTCATTCCTTATGTTTTCCTTTTCACTTTGCAATCCCGGGGATTGAAACCAGGGCCTTCTCACTGAGCTACATCCCCAGCAAGTTTTTTCCTTTTTCTTTTTTATCGAAATAGGGTCTCATTAAGTCATTAAATTGACCAGGATTGACTTGACCTCCCAGAGTACTGGGATTGCAGGTGTGCAGCACCATATCTGGGTAGAAGTTGTGTTCTCAAAGCCATCATTGGGCTTCCCTGCAGCCTGTGAAGGGACTTGAGCCATTGAGAACACTGTCCAATAGAGACAAGACTGTAAAAATCAAGTTTCACTTTCAATATCTTGGGATAACAAGAAGCAGTAGAAATACAGGACGAATAATTTTATATGTAACAGACATTTAGAAACAAATGTACTTCTTTGGGATCTTACAAAAATTTGGGAGTAATTTAAAGTAGTCTCAAAACTTTCAACTGTGAGATCTGGGTACTCTGATGACCACATTGAGATGCTAAAATAAAACAAAGATAGCATGACCCAAAGAAGTTATAAAATATTAAATAGGGGACTGTCAATTATCTGTAGTTAATATCTACTATGACAATAAATTTATCTTCAATTTCAAGCAAAAACAAGAAGAGGAATCAATAAAGCTGTTCCAATAAATTCTCCAGCCAACCAGAAATTGCTTACCAAGTGACAGATAAAACTTAGAGTGAATACTGAAAGGTGGTTTACATGGTATGAAGATATGTATAAGAAGATATGTATATGGATATGATGTATAGGTACATGTCACCCTGAAAAGACTGGTGATTTGGTGTGTGGGGAGAAGCCTATGTAAATATTTCTTTGAAGTAATAAGCAGCAAGGACTCCTTTATGTCAATAGAACTGATCTTTACAGTCATATTGTTAGTTATTGAAGAATTTTAAAGGCACATTCTTTTCTTTTTACTTAATGTGGATGTAACAGCAAAGCTTGCATTTGATATTGTGCCACTGTGAAAGTGGTTTATCTTGAGATTTTTAAAATAAAAGTCAGAGAAGTGAAATATTACAGCTCAGCCCAAGTGAGGAATGTGGCCTACACCGGGAAAGCGTGCCTTGGAGGGTTTGTGCGTTCAAGGGGAAGCAGGCTGCTGGCTTGCAGACAGCCAAGGTTTATCTTCGTGGAAACGCAGCAGGCATTTTGATTACTTTCAGCTCTCTGAATACTGTTATATTAAAAACTAAGCATAAAAACTTCTTTCACATGCATTTGTAGTCTAAGAATGAATTTTTAAATACTTCTAAGCTTGTACAACTTTTGTTTATTTCATAAGTTTTTGTGCTGAAACAAGAAAAAAGTACCCTGCTTCACAGAATCTTCACATTAGGGTCAAGAATATGATAGACATTCCCACTATGTGTGAGAAAATATGTGCTACAGTGGTTCCTGAAACTGTGGGGATTAATGAGTTTCTCAAAAAATATTTTTCATGACAGCCAAGGGTCAATTTTTCTGGAAGAAGGAAAAATTAAGGACTGAAGAAATAAATTGACGTAAAGTCAAAATTAATGGGTTTATTTTTAAAATAACAGGTTCTGGTAAGTGGCTGTATTTCAGAATGACGGAAAGGGGACTGACGGCCACATTTTAGTGCCGTAGTCGTTTCTGCTGTGTTTCTGAGCAAACCAAAGACTATACTCCTCTGTATTGTGGAGGAGGATGGAGAAGCATCTATATGCATGCAAACTTGTTCATTAGCTAAACTTCAACAAATGCATTTCTAAACATTGGTTAAACTGTTTTATGGGAAGCAGTTCCAGGAACCACCAATTATTTGGGGAAATGACTCGAGAACTGTGAACGGGTTTCAGGCAGGCCACTAATCAGTGTGGAATCACAGCTGAAAAATCAAGCATTTTATTTGACAATACAGGTTAATCTTGCTTGTCAGCATTGCTGGATGAAGACACTTTGGAGAGGTGATTGGGTCGTATGGTCACTAGCCTCATCGGTGGGGTAACTTGTTAATGAGCTCAGAGCTGAATGCCTTATAAGGAAGTAGCCTCCAGCTGGAAGAAGTGGGTCATGGATTCATGCCCGGAGGTCTGTGTCTGGTCTCTTGCTTCTTCATCTCCAGCGTTCTTTCTCTGTCTCTCTGCATCCCGGTTGAGCCGCTTTCCTCTCTCATCCCCGTCTACCATATTTGTGCCTTGGCCTCAGCCAACCATGTACTGAATGAAACCTCTGAAACTGTGAACAGATTAGATGTCTCTCCCTTTAAGTTGCAGCTGTCAGGTATTTTGTCTCAGCAGTGGGAATCTGAGTAACACAGGGTCATTTCAGTGTTCAGTTAAACTTTTAATAAATGCGAACTGTAGATATTAGTGAGAAGCCAAGTGGTGAGAACATCAATTATTAGTACTATGAGAGTACTGTGTGTGTGGGTGTGTGTGTGGGTGTGGGTGTGTGTGTGGGTGTGGGTGTGGGTGTGAAAGAGAAAGAGAGACGCTCATAATGAATCCACTAACCCAGAAATTGATCAGAGAAGTTGTGTGATTAATGTTGGCAAGGTCACTTAAAAATAGCATATATGTACTTTGTTATTACTGAATAATTATTCATTACCACAAGAAGAAATGAATACCTTATGAATATTTTTATCAATAAATAACTTATATAACATTTGACTAATTTACACAAAAGTAAGTAAAACTCTGTGCTTCTTAGATTATCTGTATTTCCTTCTAATCCATTGAGAAACTCGAGCTTTAAAAAATAAAATAAAAATGCATCAGCAGGAAAAAAAAGATGATATTCTCGCATGTCTTAGCAATGCCATATTGCAATAAAGGTTTCTAAATGCTGACTCTCAAATGGTGTATTGATTTCACCCTAGAGTGTATCAGTTTGCACTCTTCCACTAGTCTGCCAACCACACTCTACTTAGCAGTGATTTAGAGAATGTATCTGGTCAAAATTTTTCCTGCGTTGGACTTTCACTTGTAAAATCAGTTAATGCCAGAGTAAACCTTAGTTAACATCTTAGAGCATGTAGCTAGATCTCACACTAAGGAGTGCAGTTTTGATCACTTTATTAACATATCCAAATTGTAGTGGTCTAACATATTTTGGAGGGGAGTGATATTTAGGTAACTGTATGACGTGATAGGAAACAATTAAATGCCATATTTTATATCTTCAATTTATGAACTTCTAATTTGTATGATAGCACAGTGTGGCTAACAGTTTGCAGAGACTAAATTTTAATTACAACCAGAAGGGAATCTGATTAAAAAAGAATGAGTCTTGATATACTTAGCAAAGATAATAGTTTCTCATCCTGTCGGCATTAATAGAGGGTGTCCGTAACAACGCAGAACTCTGACAGTTTATAATGAGCCTGTAAGGTTCTCACCCTGTTTAAAAGCGTGTAGCAATTTCATATTATCGCAAATTTGCTGCATTTCTACACAAATGATTCTCTAATTGCTGCATTAATTTACATTTTTAAGGCTAACACCAACCAAAACAACTTCTAAACACAATTTATATTCAGGATGGTATCTAATATACATCAGGACAACAAAATATATCTTGAGAGTCAGATTTTACCCATCCATTTACTTTTATAAATTTGTAATCTCACACAATGATTGAGTCAGAGATATTTAATCTTTACTTCTCTTCTTGAAGCTATTAATTCCTACAGGACTCCATGCTCTAAAAAAGTCTACCCAGGGTAAATCATTCAGCTGATGTATATCTTCAAGATATTCACTATCTAAAAAAACTCTAGCTATTTGTAGGAGACTGTAACATTGCTTTTACCTATGAAAAATAAACAAGAATTTCCTCTAATTAAATTCAAATTATAACACAAAATATATTTCAGAGACACATCGAATGAGCTTGGTCACACATTTCCTTTTTTTTTCCTAAATTAATATATCAGTGCATTCTGAAAATGTAGAAAAATTTAATTTACTAAATGGATTTCACCAAATTGTTGTTCTTCTTAGCATCCACGTAGTTATAATGTACATGTGTGCAAAATACTATATAGCCCGTGCCATACTAATGATCAAGTCTTTTTATTCTAATGTGCCTGCTGTATTTTGCATAGTATCCATATAAAGTGACAGCGAAGTAGTTTATTTAATAATGTGTTTTAAAATTATTTACATTAGTCTTCATTTTACTGTTTTAATGGTATATGTTTTCCTGCCAGATTTTAAGGCACTGAACATATATTGATACTGTTAACATAATGTTTGTCTATCGATGTCACTAAAGAATGAAATAAAAGAACCCTAATAGTAATCAAAACTGTTTACAATTATTTTTCCTTTCATTGAAAATATAAGGTGTAGGCTTTTATAGCCGACTTTCTTTGAAGTAGTTTTTGCTTCCTGCTATCATACTTTCAAACAATGCTAATAATATTTCTTACTGAGCTTATCGTTGATTCCCGTCCCTAAACTCAAGTTCGCTCTTCAGTTCTTAATTTATTTGAATAGTTTGCATTTATCTGTTTTATATTTCTTCCTGGGAAGTCCTTTCTCTTTGTGCTTTTGTGACACTTCTCTCTTTTCAAATTTCTTTAAGCTGCTTTTATTTAGTGACCTTAGGGACATTCCCGGTCAACCGCTTCTTCAAATTTGGTGTGTGAGAAGGGTCACTTTTCTTTTCATACACTATGTGGAAATTTCAACTGCTTTCATGGTTTTAGTTACTATACATAAGCAGACAACCGATAGTTTATTAGTAATAAGAGACTAGGTTTTTCATAGAAATAAGCAAGTCCCCAACGACTCAACGACCTAACCCAAAAAAGATTTATTTTTCACACATTACCTCGGTCCTCGGATGCATTTATGGGTGCTCAAAGAAATGGAGAATTACATGTTGTCTCTTAAAGCATTTTTGGAGCTGTGACATATATTAATGCTTCTCACATTTTATTGCTGTGGCCTTGCTTTAAATCAAAAGAGCAGAGGAGTGTAATCCCATATGAAAAAAAGTTGAAACATTTTTGAACAGCTACCTGGAGCTACGACTTTGTATGACTCCTTGCCTGTCGGAAGCCTGTAATCATACTCCTGTATGATTTTGAAACACGTCTAAAACAGAGCTGCTATTTTTTTAACTTGTGTTTGAACAGCCTCTTATTATTTTCCGTCTTGATGAATGGCATTGATTGCTATCTAATTGCTTAAGCTGAAAACTAGGAAATCATTCTCAACTTTGTCATCGGACAAAAAAATACTTAAAAATACTTAAAAATAGCTTAAAAATAGCTACTTAAAAATAGCTTTCTTATAAAAAGTCCTTTACTAGACAGGTCTTGCACATAAAATACAATTAAAAATCAATTAGCATGACACAGGGCTCTTATCTTACTTTAATTATCTTAGAAAACTCAAGATCCATTGCTACGCAATTTGCAGTTTATGCTTTCGCCAAATGGAACTCTTGATTATTTCTATTTCCTGAATATTTGCATATTAGTTTGCCTTTGTCTTGAGCATCTGGAAAGGATTTCTTTGACCTGTCTTGCACCAATGCCCGCTGGCCCTTCCAGACCCAACACACTTGCTTTTAACAGTGAACCTGTGATACCAGAACACCAAAACCAATCTACCCCAGTTCCTTCATGGCGCACTCAACTCACTTCTTCTCTTCAACTTTATTTACTTATTTATTCGATTGTTCATTTCAAATGTTAGAAATGATTCTTATCCCCAGAGAAAGGTCATGGGGTAGGAATGGAGAACAGTCAATGAACAGTTAAGTAGATAAGCAACATAATTACATTCCATGCTATTAGTTTTAAGGAAATGAGAATAGGGTTGTGACAGAGGGCCTGGTAGTGTTTGGGCAGCACTTTACAGTAAATAACCAGCTTCTTCCGGAAGACAATAGCTGTGATAACAATAGCAAACTGATGCAGCTTTATCTAAAAATAAATATTATGAAGAAAATGAGATGCTACGTATAGCCTTATCAGGAAATGTGAGATTTATTTTAAGAATGATGGAAAATCAATCAATCCATATATATATATATATATATATATATATATATATATATATATATATATATTTTTTAAAGAATGATGAAAAGCCACTTAGGTGGAACTGGAAGAGGAGTTGGTGAAGAAGGCAGATAGACAAAGTAAAATGATCTGAATGATCATTTTGAAAGGTTTCTTCTGGCTTTTTTGTGATGTCAGGTGTAGAATACAAAAAAGGAAGCAGAGACCACTTGGAAGTTAATTGAAGTAATCTTGGAAAAGATGTCATATATCCAGCACATATTACAGTAGCTGCCACCAGCATAGTATAGAGCATTGGAGTATGCTAACATTTTCTGTTATAAGTATAAACTTCAGTGGACAGAATTTTAATACACCTAAATTATAGTGTGTTTGTCCATGAGTAAAATTCTCTTTAATAAATATTTATTGAATAAGTTAATACTTCGAAGTGAAAAAAACTGAAAAGAAGAGAAAAATATTAAGCATATTCTTATAATATAGCATTGCATTCATATAAACTTAGCCATAAATTGTAAATTAAACATAACTGTGAAGAGTTAGTGGTTCCATTTCTAGAGACAAAAAATTTCAAGAAAGTCTTAAAACATGTCCCTGAATTGCCCTTTGAATATCCTCAGACAGTTACTGTAAATGAGATGAAGCAGAATCACAAATATAAGGCTTGAACATATGAAAAGCTTACATTATTCTCACATTCCCCCAATCAGTTTCTTTTTAGTACATTTTAAACTCAGGTTTACAACCAGGTCTTTAAAGTACATTTAGAAACTTGTGAATTTGCAATCAGCTTTTTATCTCGTCTTTCTCTCTTTATTCTTTAATTTTTGTCTATCTTCTCTTTCCCAACTGCTTCTCCACTTTGCCATCCCCCTTGTCTTCCTTTTTCATTTTCTTAGGGGATTCACTACTATGCGTGTTTTCAAAATATTTTAATTCATTATTTACATGAGCTGAGAACTACAGTGCTAATTAGTTTGAGATAAAATTAAAAGACTACAGTAAAAGGAAAATTACTTTTTTAGAATTAGTGTGAACATAAAATTAAGATATTTAGCAGAATAAACCAAAGTAACAAAAAATGAATTTCAGAATGTTTAGAACTGAGAAAAGCCCAGACTTGCATACAAGATGTCTGATTGTGAGCCAGGCGTGATGGGACACGCTCCTTAATCCCAGTGCCCTGGGCGTCTGAGGCAGAAGGATTTCAAATTTTAGCCAAGGCTGGGCAATTTGGGGAGAAACTGTCTCAAAAGAAAATATAAGTAAGTAAATGTATGTATGTGTGTATGTCTATATGTGTGGAGGTGTAACCCAGGGTGAAGGTCTTGGGTTGAGTTACCTCCCCCACCACCAAAACAAAAACAAAAACAAAAAACAGTCCAATTGCATAGTCTTTGAAGGAATAGATTATGTTTGCAGATTAGTACATTTTAGATAGTTGCAGGTTTTCATGTCAGCACCGAACATTTTGCTATATTAAAATGAGGTGAGAAGGGTAAGAAGGTCGCTTGGTTTGATCTAATGTTAATTTTAAAGAAGTGGCAGTAACTTTAAAAGTATAAAGAAGCAATAGTTTGATGTTTGAAAGGAAAAATAATACAGAACCAAAGCAAAGCAGTAAGATACAAAATAACTTCGAACATTTTTGCTTTGTACCTACTTTGCAGCTTAAAATTAGACAAAGCAAATTAGGAAACAGTTTACTGAGTACAAGATAAAAGATTTATTCAGGTGAAGTGAAATAGAGAATAAAGGAAATAAATAAAATGTAAAGGAGTCTGTAGGTGATAAATACAGATTACAGACCTTAGAGAAGGGTGAGTATTACGAGGTGAAAGAGAACAAGCTGCCAATTGTTCAAAGTGACTGCCAGTGTCTCAGTCACCTGCTTTGGTGCTGGGACAAAATACTTGACACCTGCAAATTAAAGAAGAGTTTCATTCTGGCTTGCATTTTAGTCCTTGTTTGACCAGCTAGAAGGCAGGAGATCATGGTGGAAGACTCTGGGTGGAAGAAAGCTGCCCACCTCACGGCAGGAAGCAGAAATGGATCGGAGGGGCTGGGAAGGGAAATATACCCTTCCGGGCCACACCCCCAGTGACCTGCATCTTCTGACCAGGCCCCACTTAGCAGCAGTCAGCTGTACCACCCCACCAATCTAATCACCTGTTAGAAGCCCCACTGCGAGTGGGGGCAAGGGCCATCCAGGTAGAAACTGTAACAAAAACACTTCAAATTATTTTTAAAATAAAAATTTCCCCTCTAAGTCTGACAAACAGTATTATTTCAATGTTCAGCCCTTTTAGGAAAATGAGGATATATGGGTTTTTGATGTGTGTAGTAGTTTGTTGTGTGTAATTTTGAAGACAGTTATAATTTTTCAAAAGGCAAATGATACAGTTTCTCATTCGGTGATGTTCAAATGAATTATCTGTCTCCGGGTCTGTTGAAGTTCTATGGAAGGAAATTGAGTAATTTTTAGCTTAGGATAATCTTTATAATCAAATTTATTTATTTATTTAAATTTCTAGATGTTATAGCAGTATTAGTCTGTTCCAAAAATCAAGTCTTCAGGAAAATTTTCCTTACTTTAGTAGGCACGATCTTTATTTCTTTTTTTTAATTCGATTTACTTACTGTTTAATCACTCTTGTTCCAAAAACTGATTGTTAGCCTTTGCTATTAGTTTCCTAGGGAGCAGACCTCTCTTGCCAAAAATTGACGAAAGTATTTGAGTTAAGTATTTAGCAAGTCAGATTATGTATTTTTTAAGGATGCAACTGCAAAAGATAAAGGGTCCAATTCGTTACACAGTGTTTGTGCATACAATTCGAATTGCATACCTTTTCAGTACAAGAATTATCCTTTTCATTGTGGGGTTTATTTCTTAATTAAAGGAAAGACAACACAACTCAAGTAATTATCATAGTTTCTTAATATTTGTTTAAAGAACAAGTCATTTAGGAATCTGATTTATTGACAGAGATATGCATTGTTTATGTGAAAGTGCACAGAGAATAAAAACTACTTACAATAATAATCCTTCCACTCGCTCTCTGTCTTCCTCTCTGTAAAATAAATACTTCAGTAATCTGACTCTATTTACTTAAAATTTATCATAATTTTCTTAAGAACTAAACTCAAGTTTATGCATGTGAATACATACGATTTTGATAATAATTACAGTTTTCTAAATATAAAAATACACGTGTAAGTAGTAGGTGCACTGGAATCTGAATACTACATCACCTGTGAGCTCAGAACCCACAGAAAGTACTCTTAATATCTACATATTTTCCTTCTAATCATTCATCCAACTATTTATGAAACTGTAATTAATGTTGATTAAACAATCGTATTCTGCATTTTTACTCAATAATTTCTCATATAAATAGTGATTATTTAACATCTTTGAAAACATGATTAGTTTTTCTAACTTGTTTCTTCATGACTTATTTTGCTGTTCCTCTTTTTGGACATTTCATTTCTATTTTTTCATTTCCTTAATAGTTCTAATACAATGGCTTTGTGTATATGGCCGTTGATCTCTTCGATTAGATAAGACACACTATTTGTTTTTCAAGAGCCAAAACTCAGAGTGGCTTCACGTCAAACAAAACGAAGTAAAACATTTGTTGGAAGGAAAATGCCAGCGCAACAACTCATTGAATCCTGCCCGTTGTCTAGAATGGCAAGGCTGGCACCAAACTTCCAAAACTCTTCAGTCCACCACTCAAAAGAATCAATTTAATCTCTCTACTCTTACTTCACACATTTGCATATTAACTTTCTTCATCTCTCGTCTCTCCATTTCTCTTAGGTACACAGCATACGGATGATACATTTGCGATTCTCTTAGTACCTTTAATCACTGGTAGAAGCTCACTTCACTCTGTTTCAGACAGAAAAGTCCAGGGGAGATGCTAGTTGGCTTTACTTCAATTCTGTTCACCTTTTCTTGCACTTTAGTTTTAAGCTCTTTAAAAGGTGTATAAATTTCTCAGAATAATTCAGGAAACAATGCTATCTATATTTGGTCTTTCCAAAATCAAATAATGTAAAAATGTTGGATGGGTACATTGTTTTCAATGAATGCATTTGAGAAGGTGGCATTTTGCTTAAGAGTTACAATGATGATCCTAATAACTGATGTTTTTTGTGCTTGTACTGTGTCCTGGCCACTATCTTACATGTATCTCTTTTTATTTTTCACAACAGCACCAGGAAGTAGGAGCCTATTGAAGAAGCTCTGAAAACTAAAAGCTATTTTCATTAGTTTGATTACTAAATTTATGGGTAGCCAAAATCTCTGCTGAATTGATTTGTGGTTAATCAAAGTCTATGATCAACATACTTAGTATAATATCTTATATTTATGTTTAAGTGAAAAAATATGTATAAGTGAAATATCTTATGTTTAAGTGAAAAAATATTGTGTTTTTATAGTTTCTGTTATAAATTTAATATAAGATATAGAATATGAATTGACTTACTTTCTCATCATACAGATTAAATTGAGAAATCCATCTTGACCGAAAGGTTTTAGAAAAGGGATCATGGAACTGTTTTTAATCTTTAGTTTCCTACTAAGGAAACTGAGACCCAAAGTGCCCTGAAAATTTATGTAGGGCCACACAGGTTAAGAAGAGGTAGGGTTGAAATACAGTTTTAAAAAGGTTAAAGTCATTTTGCGGACTAGATTTCAGAAATGGCTAATCTTCATTTTCAAATAATGTATAAATAGATATTAATGACTCAGTGGTGCAGAAATGGCATAATTGAAGGGAAAGAGCTTTTGTCTGGGTATTTTTAACAGGGAGTGTAACCCAAGTTCTATTACTAACTAGTTGTGTGACTTTAGGCAAGTCTCTTAAATTATCTCTGCCCTAAATTCCTGTTCATGAGGATCATTATACCTGCCTTTTAAAAATCTTATAAAGCTAAAATGTAATAGTGGTGGAGGAAGTACTTTGAAACCAATTAGTGTTGTACTTATTTAAGATGTTATTATAACGGTTTCATAATATAAAGAGGTATTTTTATTCCTTTGAAATGAAAAGAACATTAGAAACACATCAAACTTAATACTGGGAATTAGTTCTCAAGTTGTATTTCCCAGAACACTAGTCTAACATACTCCAGAACTGAAAGAGGATGGTCTAGTACACTTGTCAAAGGTGAATATATTTATGTATTTTCTATTTTCTGAGGATTCACAAGACTTGTGCAGATATCAAATTCTTAGAGTTGTGCTTAAAGAATATTTTTTGTTTTATTTAAACTGAAATTTCTCAACTGTGTAAAGCCACCTTCTCCACCTTCCAATAAGAACTCTAAAAACCTTGTGGAATTATTCTGCTAACCATGACTTAGAGAATTTTTTCAAAAGAGAATTTTTTCTCACATAGTACAGAATAGTGATAATCCGTGAAATGTTGTAGAAGTGATGATTACCAATACGAGAACAGAAACAAGCTACTTACTCAGAGTCAGTCACTATCATTGGCATTTGCCAATGACTCAAAGGAAAGTAAGCAGTGGTTTAGAAAATGTTACAGTGAAAAAGGTAAAGGAACTGGAATGTCCTGATCTGCAAAGACTGTTGGCACAGGTAAGCTGGAAGTGGGCTACCTAGAACCAACACATCTCAAGTGATTGATTTGCTGACGTGTTTGACTTCGTGCCACTGGTCTTGAATCCAGAGTGGAGACCATATCAGAGAAGCCTACAGTCTTTGACCAAGTGCTGATCATTTTGGCCAGTTAATGAGATGGAAGCTTGGCATCCAGAACCGATTAATGCAGAGGTTTTGAGATGGATTTCTATTGTTCTATATGGGCTGTTCATTTGTATACTTAGGCACCCAGCATTATATTACTATAATCATACAAAAATAGCTTTAAGCAATAAAAAAGTAAAATTGCACATCATTTATAATGAGAAGGGGAAATACTTTCCTGCTTGGTGGTGGCACAAACACAGTGGTGATAGTTCATTCCAGTGACTGAGAATATGATGAAAGGTCAAATATGTTGTAAGAGGTCAAGAGGTGAGAGGAAATTTCTGAAAACCGTACACTATGAATTCAAGTAAGAAATGTAGCTCACATACGGCCTCTCTTTCCTGTGAAGAGATGCAGGATGTCTTCTAGTGCATACTGTTACAATATAACTTACTCTAATCTGACCCTAATTACTGCTGCATCAGCGAATTCCACACGACTCCCCAATTTAGCAGATTTTGCTGTCTGCCTTTAGCCAGTTTATCCCAGGAGTTGGTCTACTGATTCATATTAGCCTCTGTGGAAGAGAAAATTGCACCTAAGTAGCAGAGTGATGTATGTGAATGATAAACGTGCACATACAAAATCCCTCAAATCAAGAGTATGGAAAGGTGACAAGCAGAAACATTGGTTACCCTCTTTTTCCTTTGAATTGTCATTTGCATCATTCATTTTCCAAACTTTCATAGACTCTTTTTCTTCTTGTGCAAATACATTTCTGTCATATATTGCACATGTTTTGTGTAATAGAGCATTTGTTTTTCAAAAGTCATCAATAGACAAATTATTTTTCCTCTGTTAGCAATAAAATTGTTTAGCTAAAATAAAAATATTGGGATTTTTGCAGTCTTTTACAAGCATTAATCCATTTGTGTCAGAATATGTATTCCCCAAATGAGACACTTGACTCTTGTTTTTGTGTCTTTCATTTATGTACTTACTTTGAATAGTAACTTATTATTTATGTCTTCAATTCCTCTGGCAAGGCTTTTGGTTTCAGCTCTTCAGACCATTAGGTTGCAAATGATACGCTCCTTGCTTTGCAAAGTGAAGTGTCCTGGCAGCAAAGAATGCATTCATGTCCTTGGGCACTCAATGGGGCCATATGTGGGACTTCTGGCATTTTTTAAAGGCTTTTTGAGGATTCTGTAGAGTGAGTGGTTAAGTATAATCTATTTCTGACAGGTTAGTTTCACTCTTGATGGGACTGGCAGGATGCTCTGATCAGCAGTCTCAGAGAAACGACCACAGAACTTTTCCAATGAAGAAATAGACCAATTTCACCACAAATGCTGGTGTTTCACATCCAAAATGAAGTATTAACTCAAACAACTTATAGGTCTCTCCAGCTCTCAAACTCAGTTTTCACTATCAAGATCTTGTTCCTTCATTTGACTCAAGAATCTCTTATCCACTGTTTAGGGAAACAGCCATTAAAGTTAATAATATAAAAGTACATATTCAAATGGGGCTTGTATTGTTGAGACTGTTCCACTTTAGAAATATATCTGTTATTCTAAATGTTAGACCTTTGTCCGATAGATAGCTAGCAAAAATTTGTTCCCAGTCTGTGGGTTTTCGCCCTGCTCTGTTGGTGATTTCTTTTGCTGTGCAAAAGCTTTTTAATAGCATGTGGTCCCAAGCACTGATTCTGTTTCCTGTGCAGTCTGGGTTCTGTTCATGAATTTTTTTCCTACCCCTATGTCTTCGAGGGTTCTTCCTATTCTATTCTCCAGTAAATTTAGTGTTTCTGTTTTAATGTTTAGATCTTTGATCCACTTTGATTTGAGTTTAGTACATGGTGAGCACATCTATCAGTAGACTCCTTTCTGACCTTTTCTTACTCAGAGTATAGTTGCTTCATTTTCCCCTTTTCAGTTTATCTTTTGACATGCAATTGTTATGTGTAAAAAGTAACATATTTCACTTTGTTCTCAAGAACTATGATAAATACTTTGATCATAAAACCAAGTATGTCCATTTATTTGATCAATGTCCCAGTATTGTTTTCCAATTATCATGAACTGGTTTAAAATTATATCTCTTCAAATCATTCTCTTTTATACAGCTAATGATTTTTAAAAACACAGCTGATGGGCAAAAATGGAGAAGTGAGAGAATATAAATCGTAAAATCAATGATGGTGCCTCCTAGCTAAGTAATGTACCAGATGCATCCACCTTTCTCCCACTCTGCCTGTTAATACTGGGAAAATAGTTACCTTACATAGCTCCTGAAAGTCTGTTCCTCAGCTAGTTGGCATTATATTTTGACATTGACTTTTTAAAAATTTTTACAAGCATAATCATGTTAAATCATTAGGTTGAGATTAGTAAAATAGCAGAATATTATTGTCCACACTTACATTTCATTCTTAAAGAAGCCTGTTAAATTTCACATTCCCAGCAATATAGAAATTCACATTCTTACACTGAATCTCTTCACGTTCTTCTCCAATAAGCACATCTTTCCCAGCATGGTGCCTTGTTTTCTAACCTGAAACAGATTTTGTTGTCCCTACAGTGCAAGGTACCATCAAGTTGTTTCCACTTACTCCATTGCAAATTGAAAAATCGATGCCTTTATTTAATTACATTGCTTTTATTCATCATGATGTGGAGGTATTCTTAACCTTAATATTAATAGTAATATTTTTGCATTTCCTCTTTTTAGGTTGTTTTTTTAAAAATCTATTCTTAATGATTTATAATAAGAACTTTTTGGCAATATTTTCCCAAATTATTTACTTTACATTTTTATGTTGATTATACTTTTTACTTTGTGGAAATATATGTATTATTTTCTTCTATGATAATAAAGTTACTGAGAACATAGGCTGAGAGTCAAATGCATATGAGTTTAGTTTCAGCTCCACCAATTAAATGCTGGTTGACTTTGTACAAATTGTTTAACCCAAGTCTTCTTTTCCCTTTTGGTAAAAGTGATATAAGAAAATCTACTATTTTATAGGGTAGTAATGTCTACTATATGAGATACTATGCATAGCAGGATTATCATGTGCTTAAAATAGTTTTTAATCCTCCCTTACATCAGATAAACATTTACTTTTAAGGATTTACATTATTTTTCACAACTAATTAATTAGAACTGATTTTGACATCTATTATGGCATATAGTCAGGTCTTATCATAATTTTGTGCCTCCACCATATGCTTAAATCAATTATTTCAGCCTAATAAAATCTGGACATTTTCCACTTATTTCAGATCACTATGGTGATTCATTACTGCACATAGCTCTATGTATTTGAGTCTATTCTATTTTATTCCACCTACAACTTATTTTTTTATTATTTCAGCTGGTTTTCAAGCATTATAAAATTATTCCACCTTGTTAACTGTGCAAACATTCTCATTGTTTTTCATTTAAGTATTTCCTGTCAATTTTTGTATATGTAATCTCTTAGATTCATTAATAAATATTAGAAATGTTTTGTGAAGTTTACTTGACATTTTGGCATAGAACTGAAATTACATGTAATTACAAGTTAATTTATTGTTATTTTTACATTTAAAATCAAATTCAAGAGTAGGCTTTGACTTTGTCCCTTAGTAACAATTTTACTTATTCCCTGAGGCCTTACACTTTATTTTGCTTAGCTGTTGTAAGTGCTGTTCAGTAGAAATATGAGGGTATCCACTAGTATAAGCCACACTGGATTTAAATTTCTTATGTAAGTAAAATTAACACTGATAGTGCTTTGTATTTAACTTATCATACCCAAAGAAATTCTATTCAACATGTAATCAATATGAAGTTACTGATGACATATTTTACATTTTTTAGTAAGTACTTAAAAGCTGTGTGGAGGTTGCATTGACTGTACGTTACTGTATCTCATCTTACTTCGGCTATATTTCCAGAAGAAAAATGTAGGTGGTGGGGATGATAATGATCCCTTTTCTTGTGTTCTCAATATCACCAGGCTTACCACTAATGTTTGAGCATTAAATTAGTGCTGATTATTCATCTGAGACACATCTTCTTTAAATATTAAGTAAATAAATAAACATCCTTCTCCCACTATTCATTCAAAAGGCTATTTTATGCTTGTTCATTTCGTTTTGTTTACTTGGATGAAAAGAAGACTGGGTGTTGGATTTTACCTAATGACATTTGCTCACTTACTTGGACCCGCTGAGTACTAACTTATAATGGACATTTTTACTTTCCTAACAAGTTTCTTTTTGTCAGATTGTATTAGTTTCATAATATATAGCTAGAATTATTGTGTTTGCTGCCATTTTTTTACATTTATTTTATGTATCTATCGCTTCTTCAGTCTTTTTTTTTTTTTTTTTTGGTTTTTCTTTTTTTGGTGCTGGGGATCGAACTCAGAGCCTTACCCCTGAGCTAAATACCCACCCCCATGCTTCTTCAGTCTTAATTTAGTATTTTATGTGATTTTAGGTTTAATATAAAGGGTATGCAAATTTATAAAATGAATTAGAATAATAATCATCTCCGCATTTCAGGAATATTTTACAAAGTATAAAAATCATTTGTTCTATGCTTAGAAGCACAGGTATCTAAAGTGTGCTGGAGGAAATCGTAGAAGGAATCTTTACTAACAAGATCAAAACCACTTACCTATGAAAAAGATGATCCTATGCGCTAGTCAGTATCAAATGCTCTCAAGTTTCCTCTAGTAACACAGACCAAATTTATACCATGGATCTATTACAGAGAAGGCTTTTACATATTTTCTGTTTAAAAAGTTTTGTGTTTCCGTTATTCACCTATGAGATGATCAATTTATCTTCCTTCTTTTAATCACATAGCAGGCGGCGGGCAGGGTTAATTACCATGGCTATAGAACTTGAGATATTTTTCTTAGGAAAAGATTTTCTGAAAGACTGCACTTTCTAGCATGTGACAATCAATGCCACAGCCACTGCCAATTAGACACCCAGGGGCACTTGTTCCAAGGACAACTACCACGTAGGTTGCGCAACAGCCAATGATCTAATTAACCTGATGAGTTACAGTAATCAATTTTTTCTATTAGGAATATGGCTAAAAACATGTAGGATTTAATGATCACTGTTAGTTGAGCCTAAAAATAAGCTATCGCTGTATTCATGTATAAGTTGATGTTGCTAAGAAACAGCAACTAAGATCAGAGAGGCACTTTTAGAGGGAAAGATAGAAGGCAATGTAACTGTAATTTATTTAATCTAATGAGATAGTATCAGAATGAAATCTACAATTTTCTTCTCTATTAAAATCATTGTACCAATCCTGAATCTGTACTCTCCTTCTTGCTTCTGTCTTCCTGAGACTGGCCATGTTACAACTCTAGGCCTTGGGAGGGTACCCAGATCCCTTATTCTGTCATGCTTATTTTACTACAAATCACTGTTATCTAGACTAGTTATGTCTTTTTCTTGAAACAAAAGTTGCCTCGTCATTTGAGATTTATGAAATCCTTTTTCTGGAGATGAAAATTATGCAAATGGTGACAATACTGGGGATGAGACATCTTACATCACACATTTAGATCAAGTTCTCCAATTATTGTTACACTTGTCCATGCACATGTTGCTATATTATACTTCTATACTGAAATGTGTGGCATTGAGTATTGAATAACAGGGCAAGAAATTTTAATCTGTCTAACAAAGAATGGAATAAAAAGAAAAGAGCCTATTTCCTAAGAATGGAACACACACACACACACACACACACACACTCTAACAAATTTTAAACATTATACGAAATAAAAATGAAAGATTACAAAGCATGCCCTTCTTTCATCTTCAAAATGCTAAGTTTTTCTTTCTTCTTTTTTTGGGGGGGTTCTGGGGGTAGAATTCAAGGCCTTCCAGTTGCTAGGCAAGCACCCTGACCACTGAGCTAAATCCCAGCCCTCAAAATGCTGAGCTTTTGATCTTTTTCCCTTGGTGCTGAGGTCCACTGAGGGCCTTGGGCATATGGTGTATGCACTCTACCAGTTAGACATGTCCTTGGCCTGTATTTTTTAAATTCTTAAATTACTTGGTGATATGTCGGTTCATTCTTTATAACTATTTGTTTATTAAGAGCAATATTATGTTAAAGTTGAGAAGAGGAGGTAGAACTGGAGATGTGCGTCAAGGATTTTCACAGTTGTCTTAGTTACTTTGAGTTCTGATTACATATTGAATATAATCCATACAATCAGATATTGTCTTTAAACAACTGTAGTGCTTTCCCCTTCACTTGTTGTAGATCTTCTCCAGCCAAAAGAAAGAAAGAAATCCCTGGAAATATTCTTTATGAGTTAGGGGAACAAATGTCAGCTTGGAGTCCTATGGAGAGCAATATCAAGCAGCTTTCATGCTGTGGAAGATTTCGTTCTGTGGAATCGCCAAGAGTTTTGGGTCCAAGTTGAGAATGATACTAGCTTGTCTGGGAATGACAATACAAATGGATCAAGTCCAGTTGCTGCTGATATAATAATACCTGTCTTAGTTCTAGGCTATCTGGGAATAGTGCCATTTAGAGAGACAGAAAAGTGAAAGTGAAGTATGAAACAAGACTACCTTCCCTCCATGCTTTATTTACACTGGCAATTTAAAAGTTTCATATTTCAGTCATCTGGGGCACAGAACCCCCGAGACTCACTCCTTGTATATTCAGGGTGGGGACGATGGTTGTGCAATCCATTATTTTAAGAAATGCTTTTTGACAGCGCGGATTATTGAAGAGCATCTTGTGCAGTCCCGAGAGAATGTGACCTGGAGTTACGATGGGCAGCTCATACCTATTTCTCTGTCATTACTGCTCTCTTCAAGTTCAAAGACAGGCACCTTTAAACACTGCTCTCCCCAAAACATGCCAACAAATTTAAATAATTTCATCCCAAGATGAGAGAATAAGGCAATGGACATTATCATCTAATTTAATAACTTTTATAAGATCTTTTCAGAAGAAAACTTGCCTAGATATGATTTTATTTTATGCACTGACTTTAGAATATTTCCTTTAACTACAGTGAGTAGCCTGGTAAACACATACACAGAGCCCACCAAAAAATATATACACGCTTCAGGAGAAGAAGAATAGTGTGATGTGTTCTCAACAGATGGCCTTGCCCTCATACGGGGACCCTAGAGGATGTTGTATATCTCGGGAAACCCACCGCCCTGCCGGCCCTTAGAGAAGAAATTTGAAAATGTGTGTGCAGCAATCTCAGTGACCAGGCTTACTGAACCAGCCGTTCTCTGTACTGATAAATGTCCAGAAGCTGATGGTCAACTCTCTGAGTGCCTCTTGTAATCGTAGAGGCCAAAGGTAACCTGTATTAATCTCATGATGCCTCAGTACATTTAGTATTAAAATATTTATACATTATCTTCCTGAAGTGCGCATACATTTTCTTGGCAATGTGCATACAATTTTCTATACTTCACAGAAAAAGGGAAAGAATTATATTAACATAACGAAGGCAAGTTATAATTTGTAGCTATTATTCAAGGAAACAGTGCCATCTTGCTTAAGAAAAGAGTGGTAAGTCTGTACTCTATCGCAAGTACTTGACAGCAGCTATCACTGGAAATGCGTACAGATTTTTGTATAACTGTGTATATGTAGCAAAATTGTCACCAACAATTATTACTTCATGATAACAGATGTTTTAAATAGTGGCTTCTATTATCCAAATGCTTTGGATGGTGGTTGAACTGAGGGTTGGGGACAAGATGGCTCCTTGAAGTGGAGCAAGAAAACATTAGAATATGTATCTTAATATAGAGAGTAAGCCCAACTGTGTCCTCTGTCAGTTTTTACTATCTATCTATCTATCTATCTATCTATCTATCTATCTATCTATCTATTGGTTTTGGAGATCAAACCCAGGACCTTGCACTGACTAGGCAAGCGCTCTACCACGTGAGCTAAATCCCCAACCCCCTCTGTCAGTTTCTATGTCAAAAGTGTTTTCTGTACAACATATGAATAACTGAGGAAATAGTGACTGACCATAGAAATCAAGGTATACAAGTACTAGATAGTGTTCATCATTTTAAATTATAAATCTTAAACTTGAGGCAAAATATTTTCCATTGTCAGAGATCAGATTAGGATAACAGGTATTTCATGTCTGGAGTATAAACTCAATATTGATTTTAATGATCTTTGCTTAGTTAACACTGTGAGGATAAAACGTTGTTTTTAACTCCTACAAAATCCCACCTTCTTGAAAGAACTAAGAACAAAAATATTATTCAAAGATAGCTTTTTATGCTCTGCCTGTTTGTCCAGAATCTCTTCTATGTATCTAGGTAAAAGTGCTAATCTGTATAACAGAATCATTAATGGCTTTCAATTTTCAGAAACATTGCTTTTGGCGTCAATTTTAGTGCTGTTAATCATAAAAGTAACTTTCTAAAAGAAATACTGCCTCTTTTTGGCTAAGGGAGATGCAATGGGTAACAGTTCTCATAAAACCTTAGTTCATTTAAAAGCACCATTTCTCACTCATCTGTTCAATGTTACATAAATAGGAGGGCTAAATATACTCGTCTTTTGTTCTCAGTGGAAAATGCTTTAACCTTCAGAACGAGGCAATCCATTTTCAAGCCTTATAATATTGGGGTGATAAATTAATTACTAAGATAATATTGAGTTTAACATCATAATAAAGATTCTTGCCTGTAGACTAACCCCACGCTGACCTTTTAAATTGCTCCAGTTAGCCTGTTTTAGTAGCTCTTTCCCTCTAGTCTCTCCTATCTGGCCCTCCTCATCTGCCTCAATGGCCCCTCAGAAGGTAGGACCTTCTGAAACACTTCAAGTCTGCGCTGGGAACCCCACTTTTATAGCTCCTGGGGTCTCAGAGAGATACAGTTAATTTTTTTTTAGTTAAATTTTATTATTCAAAAAATCAGTCATAATTAGAATTTCATGCTAGGTGTAGGGAAGGTGGGTAGCAAAGGGGGTCAAGGCAGAGGGCATATTTAAGCCTACAGGAGCCTTCAAATCATAGGCAGTTGGAAAGTGCTTATTCTCCTTTATAAGCAGGCCTCAGAGAAAGGGGCTTAATTTAAATATCAAGATGAGGTTTAGAAATATTTTTATAACATATAGAATTTTCTAATCATGATGAAAAAAGGAAGATTTAAACTTCTAATTGTAGTGTTTTTATAACTTAGACTATTAAATTCTACACATATTTACACAATGTAGCGTTGTACATGAATAAAAATATTATCCTAGTGATAATGTAAATTTTCAATATGGGAGAACAAAGAAAAACAAAGTTTCTCCAGAAATAGGATATGTATTCAAAACTTGAAAATAGATTATAATATCATTATCAAAAAAGGCAGTAAGCATAAAAAGAAAATAAAAAAGGAGTTCAGGAATCTATTATAAATGGAAGAGAATGAACAAAATCAAATTTTGGTACAAAGAGAGGATGGTACAGAAATAAAGTAATTGGAGTTGTGCACAGAATAGTTACCCAAGAGACATAAACAGATCTAAGTAAAGATAAAAATCAACTATACAGATCTTAATAACTCTTATTGTCAATGAAAGGAAAATCCCAAACGAGAGACTGGAAAGTTGAACGATTCATTGGCTGGCAATAGAAGAAAATAAAATGTGAAAACAGCTAGATAGGGACTTAGATGTTATTTTAAAGTTAATGCACTGTGAAAAGAAGCAGAAAAATGAAGATACCCAGGATCATTGTAATAACCAAAGTTCAGAAAAGTTGGTAAGAAAATTCAATGTCTCTTTTTCATATTCTTTACACAGAGGACACAATATGCCAAGAAACCTTTATAGTAGGCTCAATACAGAACTTTAAAAATCAGATGAACTAGAAAACATCATTACCGAGGAGAGGTAGAATATGTAATTATGTTGCAGGCTCATCTTTTTAAGTGGAAGAAGAAAAAATGACAACTCAGAAACATAATGGGCCCTTTTATAAATGCTGCTGGGGCATAAGCAATGCCTTCTTTTGAAATATACTGCATTTCTCTTCCTGAAAATCATTTTTATATTTCCAGAAGTCACACACAGATCTACTCCCTCTTCCATTTCTCCTGTATGTTTTGACCTTTGCTTCTTCCATTTGCCACCCACCCCACCACGTCCCACATTGTCAGAAGATCATTTTATTTCTCTGTTCTACATTGTTAAAAAATTGAGAACCCAGGCTTGAATTGTCTCAACTACCTGCCCCACCATTATAGAATTACTAATATCCACTAATATTCCAGGATGGGCCAATGGCGTGTACTTTCTGCTTTTTAATACAAACATCTCCTCCTTCTCACATCATCACTCTCTTCCATCTACACTAAGGACTGACTCTGTAGAAAGACCAAGATGGCCTTACGACTTCCTTCAGCTTGAGTAAACTGTAGGGCAGACTCTGAACTCTGGACCACCTTTCCTTAGAACATTTACTTTAGAAAACTTGTAATTGTAAATCTCTTCTTTGTTTTTTTTTTTTTTCCTGAGATGTTTTTTCTTAAGAAAGCCACTTGCCAGTTTCTCAAGGACCTGGAAGCCATTCTTTTGTAATGTTTAAGAAAACTACTATCCTAATTTTTCAGCTTCTGTGGGACAATAGGACCCTACTAACTTTGACTGCTGACTAGATTGGAAAACCACTTCCCGTTATGAAGATATGAAGTAGTTTACACTTTCTTTGAGGAAAGCCTATGATCAAATGGCCTATAATTTTCCCACCCCAGAGCCTCAAACTTCTCTAGCCCTTTGCTTTCATGGAGATGAGTTCTCACCTATAATCTTAGTGATGAGTAAAACCTTTCATGCCTATATAATTTTGTCCAGTGCAATTTTTGCTTTAACAAGATGTTCTCCACTTTTCAACAATTTAAATCCCTGATAGTCTCCTGGTTCATCTTCTCAATTACAATAATGCCTAGCTGTCTGATACTTCTCAGACACCCCTGTAGTCCTCTAATTAGCATCTTATTTTTTTAACTAGATTTATTGAAAGACAAGTGTATGCATACTCCATTTAATTTTTAATTTCTGTTGTTTCAATGAGAAAGCAAAGAGCAAGTTCTTTAAGTCACAGAGAGTACTTGAAACCTAGGTACTGCTGATCTCTGAAATTATATCAACAGAGCTTCTTTTTCCTGTAGTTTAACAATGTTAAAACATTTACTCTTCAAAAATGTAACCGCTCAGTTATTTCCTTATCCATTGTCTCTAAATTCAGCATTATTTGTTAAGACTTACCTTAGGTATCTTCACCGCTGGGACACTTATTTCAAGCTAAAATATGCTCTCTCACACCTGCTGACCCTTTACTTAGTGCTTGACATAAATAGGATATCAATAAATTTGAATTAAAATTAATAGAACTGTGAAATTTTATAACTCAGTCACCTTCAAAAATCCATATTTATAGCTTTTTTTTAAGCCACTGAAATACTAATCAAGAAAAACATGAAGAGAAAAACAAGAAATAAAAATTTGGGATGATTCTATACAGAACTTTTTCTTTGTAAGTTACGAAGATGTATAATATAGCCAGGTTTGATAGGGAGCCTTTGGAAAAGCTTTAACCACGGAAAAGTGATTAAAGAATAGGTACATATTAAAATCCTTTCACTGTGTCTTATCTCCTCAACATTTTAAATTTGTTTGTTATTAGTACATATTTGCAATACATAATGACACAAATGCTTCAATCCCAACTAAAGCAAATTTAATAAGAAAATACAAAAGCTCTCGCTCTCTCTCTCTCCCCCTGGCCTTTTTTGCTGAAGGACAGATCAAAGAAGAATATCTGTATTTTTTTTAAAATTTTCATTCTCTAGGATATTTCACCTTCTAAACTTCAGCTGAGATTTTGGGATTACTTACGTATGCCCTGACAAAAGAAAATGGCAAGAAGTGAGTTTATACTAATTACATAATATTATGAACAGACAGATGCTAATTAATTGAACTGAAAGCCAGAGTAACAATGATTTATTACAATTATCTAACAGTGCACAAAAATACACCCTTTAATAACATTTACTGAATATTTAGCATGTAGCAGGTCATCTTCTAAGCATTTTTATATGAATTAATGTACCTAATCCTCACAACATGCTTTTGAGCTTTCTTTCTTTCTTTCTTTTTCATTTTTTTTTCTTTTAGCAACTGAAGAAATAAAGAAATGGAGATTTTTGGTAAATTGGTTAAGGTCATACAAGTAGAAAGTGGCTAGTTTTGTTCCAAAGCCTTGTCACTGTTACAACTACTATTCAATAATATACAATAATGTCCTGGTCCCCTTCTTACCATGCTTTCCTCTATAGTATTCAAATATTTATAATGTACTTGCTATAAAATTCTTTTAAATTTGGGGAACTCAAAGGAATTCCCTTGTTTTTATATTTGTTTATTTCATCCTTCCTACTCTAATTCCTTATTATTTCTGGTACGGCACTTTTCAGGAGTTGATCTGTATTAGGGACATAATTAACTATACTTATTATTTCTGTTAGTTTAACTCCTTTTCAAATAATAATTTTTTTTACTCCAATGACATATCTTCTGACCTGCTATTTTCATTGCTATTTCACATATGAGAAGATAAAAATACAGAAAGGTTAGGGGACTTTCCCAAGGTCGTAGTAGAGCTAGTAAATGTTACAGCAGGGATTTAAACTCCAGCAGTTCAAATAGCTTCCACAGCCCATGCTCTTCAGGAAGCTATGCCATACTTAACAATCTTTAAAGTCAGTCTTTTGTAATGGACATAACCTTTTTAAGCAAAGTGAAATGTTTTGTTTACACACATTTGCTCTGTTGTCAAAGACGTTTTAAATTGTAGAGTTGGATTAGTCTCATTTGTGATACCTAGAAAACTCAAATATAGATGGCACTGTAAAGAAGCAGGGTTTAGCTTATCCTGGTGGCACAGGCTTGTAATCCCAGCACTCTGGGGGGCTGCAGTACGGGGATTACAACTTCCAACCCAGCCTGAGCAATTTAGTGACTTAGTGAGACCCCATCTCAAAATATAAAATGAAAAAGGGGTGGGGATGTGATTCAGTGCAAACAAAACAAAAACAAAAACAAAAAAACCCCAAAATCCCTAAAAACCAAACCAGAACTTTGTGTAGTTTTCTCCACTTAAATTTTCTTGATGCTTCAATAGTTGCCAATATTTTTCTAAAAATACTGAGTAATTCTCTAACAATTCATGCAATAACTCAGAGAAGTTCGTTGACCAGGAATGGACACATTATTAATGCTCTTTGAAGGAAGCGCCAGTGTAGATGCCTGGTGGACTTGCCGAATTTCCCACTCTGAATTTGTCACCCTTTTGGCTAAGAATGTCGTGGAAACATTGAAACAATTGCTGAGTGAGTGTGACAGTTGACATGTATTGTGGTCTTAACATGTTTCACACCTTGAGCAAGCCAAAGAACAATTCTAGCGACTGTAGTGTGACCTTTGATTTCCATTTCCTGTATCAGAAACAAAGACAAAGAACTTTAAATTTCAGATGCTATTATATTTTGCTAACTAATAATTGGAGGAAGCAGGATTTCACATTATTAGGATTGTTCATAGATTTGATCTTAAAGCCATAATGTTGGCAACAATAAACTTTTACTTTTATTATTAAAATTTTCTGTTGGGTTTTCAGAATAAAAGCTATACGCACCAAAGAAAGTATGTTGGAATGGTATGTAAAGAGCATTGGAAGACAATGCTTTATTTACTGGGTCACACTTTATAAGACCTCCATGAAACATTAGACTCTTGGATATAGATAGATTTGGGCTAGATAGTTATCCTATTTCCCTGAAAATAAGACCTAACTGGAAAAGAAGCCCTAGCATGATTTTTCCAGATGCTTGTGATATAAGGCCTACGTCAAAAATAAGTCCCGGTTAAGATTGTCAGCCAGATGGATACATTTAGTATATCCATCGCAATACATAATGGATATACTGGATTATAAAATAACATTGATATAGAATTAAATATAAATAAGATTGTTAATATTAATACTTAAATGATAATAATAATAATAATATAAATTATAATTATTTGTAAATACCCAAGTGGACATCTTTGGGTGAAAGTAAATGCTTGTGTAAAAAGATGAATTTAAAACTTATTGCCAAATGACCAATCAGAGTACAGCCACAACCTACAAATAATGTGTGCGCTTGGTGCGGGCTACTTGGACAAGAAGGGCTGATTTAGAGAGAGCTGTGTGGTTAGAGGTGAGATGGGGGCCAGTGGACCTGCAGGAACGGAGTCCCGAGAAGTTCAGGCCAGAATTCAGGATTCGGAGAGGTCTGGTGACGTTCCAGAAGATGACATGACTGTATTTGGGTAAATGTAGATTGTTGTACATGAATAAATGTAGATTGTTATACTTGAAAAAAAAAAAAAAGACATCGCCTGAAATTAAGTCCTATTGTGTTTTTTGGAGTAAAAATTAATAAAAGACTCGGTCTTATTTTCAGGGAAATAAGGTAGATATGAATATATATATATACACACACACACATTCCTTGAAATTTCCCATAGAAACTAAAAGATTAATCTTTAGAGTAAAAGGATGCCATATCCAAAAAACTGAGAAGGTAATTTTTAGTTATAGAAGAAATAGTGATCAGAAGGTGGGTGGGTGTGTGCGAGTATGTGTGTGTACCTGTGAGTGTGTGAGGGAGTGAGGCCATGTTCCCAGACAGAAGAAGGAAATGAAGGAAAGCAGAATAACAAGGTCGATGGCAGCAGATGTATCCACCTTGCTGTTGCAGCAAGACAAGGACAAGCGAGTAGCTGGCAGGAAGCCCAGAAACCTGAGGCTGCCAGGTAGCGTAATTTCATCGCAAGCTCAAAATGCTGAGACGGACGAGAGGCTTCGGACAGGTACAGAGGAGCAGAAGACTCCGTGAGCGTGGCCGAGAGTATGGCTGTGATTATTTGTACTGCAGCAGGGTGACAGATATGAAAGTTCAACGAGAAAGGACAAAAAGAAAATCAAATGCTTCTGTTTTCTACACTAAGACTCAGGACAACGATAATTTTATCCTCTTTGTTTTATTATTTAAACCTTTTCTCTCTCTACCTTCTTTGTCCCTCTAGAATAGTATTTCTCACTCCTGGCTCCTGATTTCGAAATACTTGCTGCTTCCTCAACAGACATGTTTAGACGCAATTTCCGAGTTTATGGCGTTTTCATTCCTTCCCATGTTCAACCCTCATGCTTAGTTTTCACTATGGTACTCAGTAATTTTATTTTCTTCCTGGGTATTGACTTATACTTGGGTAAACTATGCGTCTAAACTTAGGTCAACTCAAGCTTTTCTGGTATTTGAAAGTGGACATCAAGAAATTGATACATTATTCCTTGTGACCAATTTGTTTGCATTTTAATCAGTACTTTTCAAACATCTTATTCCAGGGGCTGGGGATTTAGCTCAGTGATTAGAGTGCTTGCCTTGCAAGCACAAGGGCCTGAGTTCGATCCCCGGCACCACAAAAAAAAAAAAAAACCAAAAAAAAAACAAACATCTTATTCCATAAAAGTAATTTGTAACACTACAAGGAAGTAGATATTTAGGAACATGCTCCTTCAAGCCGTAACATTTAGTAATGTTTATTCAGCCTTTGTCCCCTTAAGTATATTCTATTTTTATCGCTAAATCTGCTATGTTTAGTAGGTTCTATTTCTATTACTAAGTCTATTATGACACACTATGTATTCACTTAACAAATATGTATTTCATGCCTATTATGTATCGAATATTAAGCTTGGCAGAAGAGCAGCAAAAATGGAAAAAATAGATGGAGACTGGCACAAGATTATACAGATTTTTTATTTTTTCCAATTACTTATTCTTTTGATTGGAGAACATATAGGACTGTTTTTATTCATTTCTTTTTGAGATACTTTTGTATCTCAAATGACTTTTGTATGTTAGTTTTTAGCCTGCTTATCAACTGAACATATTTATTATTTCAGAAGGTTTTTTTGGTAGAATCTTTGAGATTTTCTATATACAAGTATATAATAAAATCATCTGCAGAAGGACACATTTTAACTCGTTTTCCAATGTAGATAACTTATTTCCTTTTTTTGCCTAATTACTCTAGCTAGAACTTCCAGTACTAAGTTAAATAGGAAAGCAAAGAGAGTTCAGTTTCTAGGTAGTCTCTGGATTATTTGTGACAGAATGGCAAGGGAAGAGTTAAGGGGTATATGTATTTTTCTATGTCAGTCTACGAAGATAATTGATGTTTTCTTTCATTATTGGGTAAATTAGTAGCTAGTAAACTCAATAATAATGCCCTCAAAATTTGAGAGTAGAGTCCTTTGTTGGCCAATTTAGTGCCTTAAATCAGTATTTAAAGTACAGTATTTGTTGACTTGTTCGAATAAAATTTTATGTATTATGTGTGGTAAGTAGGTGTAATGCTTGCCTAACACTGCTTTTTACTTCTTCAACTGCGTAAACACCTACGGTGTTAAAATGTGTTAGACTCTGAGCGCTGCCTGCTAATTCACAAGCATCACCTGAAAAATCTATAGTATGAAATGCTAATTTTTAATTGGGGAAAATCATAAAATTATTGTTTGTTAGCAGTTTTACATGAAACAGAAATTAAAGTTACAGGACATATTCTTATCAGGATCATATTCACAGAAATGTTATTTCTTATTTTTCAAAACAAGTTTTCATTTAGGTATCCACAAATGCTAAGAGAAATTTCCAACAAAATTGGAGTATTGGAGTGGTCAGCACAAAGTATAAACCAATAACTTCTTTTTTGGGAGAGAAGACCATTCACAGGAGCAGATGGCCATTTCTCTGGTGTGACTTACTCTATGCCAACGTTTTGTTAGCTGCCTATTCAATATTTTAAAACAAAACAAAATAGAGAACATGAAAAATAAATACTTTGCATCTTGCTGGACATGTTATGTCCTGTTTTTTGTTTAAAAGTGCTTTTGTCTTAAAAGGAATTTCAAAATAGATTTTAGTAGCATTCCTGTAAATGATCATATTTTAGGAAGTTCTTGGACTTTTCAATAGTGTCGCAGATGAAATGGGATTGACCAGTTCCCATTTAATGATGCACACACACAAAAGAGGGCTTTAACCTCAGAAGATAAAAGCAGAGAGGGGAAATGATTGAAGTTTAAAATATTTTGAAGGATGTGTGCATAATGACTTCAGATCTCTCTATTTGATCTCTAATTACAAGAATAAAGGTTACCTTTCACACTTGAAAGTGATTATAAACATATGAAAGTCTTTTCCCAGAAAGGAGATGTTGTTAAAAGATACAGACTCCAGAATAGTACAGATAAATTAATTGATGGCTGATGCATGTCAGCTTGTCAAAGTAAGTCAGAGTTCTTCAGTGTAACATTTCAGACAACTTACTGGAATGCTTAAATGACTGATCTGCTCCAGGATGACATTTTTCCTTGTATTTTCTCTCTTTTACTGGTAATCAAGACATTTGATGTTTCTTGTCAGTTTCTTCCAATAACTGACTAGCTGCAAATTATTTGTTACATTGCCAAAAATTACAATCCTAGTTTTTTCCTCCTAAGACTAAATCAGCTTTTAAAGGAGCCTGGGGAATCCGGAAGGTCGCAGCTGCAAAGGCCTTATTTCTTAGAGTTAATATGAGGTAAGTCACCTCTGACCTGTGTCATTAGTTTTTGGGTGCTGGCATCTCCTCTGATTTAGTGAGTGCAGGCTTCCTTGGGGAAAATATCCCAACCATGCTGACTCTTTACTTACCCCAGGCAATTTTCTGGTTTTTATCTTTAGCTTAAACTTTGAAGAGTTTTGCTTTTGTGGTTTCAAGATGTGAATATACACAGAATTTATACTTTATATCACATCATTTTTTGTATATCATTTCTACTTCTAGTAATTTTGTTTTTGATATATGCACGTATTACCATGGTAGCATTCTCTAATGGAAATTCTGTCATAGCTGATGAAACCATATATTTGCATG
>PVJO010021312.1:0-22543 GCA_004026905.1 Hystrix cristata | reverse complement strand
TCAAATTCAAATTCCTGAAAGTGTGATGATCTTTACCTAAGACTGTGTGGGCCACTCAGAATGATCTACATAGGATATTGGTACTGATAGAGTGAAAAGGATATGGACTCTGCTAATTATTGCTAGGGGCCTTTGGGAAAGCATCTTTCTTAGTTACTTTTCTCATTGCTGAGACCAAATACCCAACACTCAATGTTAAAGGAGAAAAGGGTTTTTTAGCTCACAGTTTGTAGAGGTTTCATTTAGTAGTTGGCTGGCTCCACAGTGGCATGGCAAAGGGGCATTGCAGAGGAGAAACAGGTCAAGGCAGAAGTTGGAAAGAAGCAAGGCAGCAAGCAGTAAGTGACAAGCAGTAAATGACAATATAAGGACTCTCTTTCTGTCCCTTATATTTTATTCAGGCCACCCACATTTAGGATGGGGCATCCTTAATCCTACCCAGAACTATGCCAAACCAATCAGTGGACTAATTTAGTCATCACACACCCTTGATCCCAGCATCACATACTTAATCCAACATCCCACACTCTAGATCTAGCCACCTCTGAAAAGCCCCACCCATGACTGCATGAGGTTTTGGGGGGACATCTAGACACAAGCCATAACACCTTAAGACATCATATTATAGCACTACATGCATATCAATGTTTATAGCAGCACAATTCATTGTAGCTAAATGCTGCAAGCACCCTGTATACCCATTGACAGATGATTGGATAAATAAAATGTGGTATTTATGCATAATGGAATACTATTTGGCTTATAAAGAAGAACAAATTTAAGACATCTGTAGGGAAATGGATGCACCTGGAAAATATAATTTTGAGTGAAATAAGTCATATGTCTAAGCTAAAATTTCATATGGCATCTCTCATTTGGTTAAGGCAAAGTACAAATATGGAACATAATAAAGGATAGATAGAAGGAAACAAGGAAACAAAGGAATGGACCTCTCACAAATGAAAAGGCTTCCAGGAGAACAAGAGCAAGGGGAGAGAGGAAGAAGAAGGGGAAATTAGTTGAATAAAGATATGCCATGTACAAGAACCTAATAAGCTCAATGAATATAAACTTTATGTGTCATAAGAGAGCTAAATTAATAATACCGGCCATAATAAAATGGAGAAAGAGGACTTAGTTAAGGAGGGAGGGAATTGGGAGGGAAGAGGATTTTACAGAGAAACAAGTTATATTATGTACATGTACCCACTCTCCAAGATGATGGTAAATTGCAAGTATTGTAAATATATACTAGTAAACAACAAATAAAAAGCGTGGTACTGGTGAAAAAAATATGTACTAATGTCAAATTAATCCATGGGTTGGATTTAGCCTACAAAATATATTCACAAACCTCTTAAAAACAAAAATTAGTGTGGTTTAATAGAATGGAAGAAAACAGATTTTGGAGTCAAACTGGCTTGTGTTTAAACTGGCTGCGTGACCTTAGGTACGCTATTAAATCTTAATTGTATACATCTGTAAAAAGAAATGGTACCGATCTCTAGGTTGTTGTGAAGATTTTAGGACAGTGAAAACTTATTACCAACCATTATTAATTTTAACCAAGTTCAAGCCTCTGCATAAATAGCTTGTTCACTTTATCCTAGAGAGCACACAACAATCAGGTTTGTTCCTGATGTATGCTTTGCCGGGGTGTTGAGATGTCCAAGTATGTGCTGAGGTTGGAAAGGCATAACAGTGTGGTAGCAGGGGAAGACCACACTGCATTGAGTCTGTCTTCATGTTATCTCACCCCAGCTTTCCAGCCCAGCAATGCACTTCACTGCTACACTGAGAAGGGATGAGACATACAGTAATGAAATTTACATGCAACTGATACATGAAACAGAAAGTCTCTTGTGTTCGTTTCTTAAGAGTGGCTGCTCACTTCCAGATAAAAGCATTTACATCCTGAAGCCAAGGTGACAACCGACTGCCAGTATCGGAGTATCCAAGAAACTGTAGACAACTCACTTATCACCCAACTTGTGCTACCTCTGGTTGATTAGAGCTTTTGCTTCTTTTTAAAATACTGTACTTTTGTGAAGGACAAACGTAAAAACAAAATTTTTCTTCTGAATTTGGAACTAGACTTCAATTCCTATTTCTGACTGTAATGGCCACAAGGAAATGAAGTATAGCCTCCCATAAATTGTTTCCCATCATGATTTCTTTCAGATGCGTCTCAATAGTCAAAAGTTTAAGGTCTTATAATGTTAAGTGAAATAAATCAGACACAGAAGCTTAAAGATTGCATGGTTCCTTGTACATGAGAAACCCAAACTATAAATAAAGAGCAAAATAAAAGACAGATAATAGGAAGTAGGGAGGTAGATCTTTCTCAGATGGGTAGGGGATCAAGAGATGGAAGGAGGGATAGGGAGGAGGGAAAGGAGATGAAAAAAGGAATTAAAATGTGTTATGCACATGTACCATCTTGTTATAGTTTGTGCCCCCTAGATGTCCCCCCAAAGCCTCATGTAATCATAGGTGGGACATTTTCAGAGGTGGCTGGATCTAGAGTGTGTGATGGTAGATTAAGGGCATGTGATCACTAAATTAATCTGATTGGTTTGGCACCACACTAAACCTGGCTGCCTGGATAAGATACAAGGGGCAGAAAGAAGCTGCTTAGGCCCCTTTCTTGCCTTGCTACCTTCTGCCTGCTGCAAACAGTTTCTCCCCTGCGATGCCTGTCTGCCTGCCACCCTGCCTTGGAGCCAGCCAACTGTGAACTGAAATCTCCACGAACTGTAAGCCAAATAAACCTTCCCCGCTTCAGCTTTGGGTGTCAGGTATTTTGTCTCAGCAACAAGAAGAGTAACTAAGACACATCTCCACACAAGCAATGTGATCATTATGTACTGCAAACATGTACTAATGAAAATTTATTAGGCTGAGTCGTGAAGAAGAAACAATAAGAATAGGAGTCTACACCAACTACAGTTGCCAGGTTTAGCAGATGAAATTTGAATTTCAGGTAAAAATTAATTCTGGTGTGTTTTTTTTTTTCCTTCTGTACTTGACATTGAACCCAGAGCCTCACACAGAGCTACATCTTGAGCTGTTTTTATTTTGTATTTTGAGACAGGGGTGCTCTAACTTGCCTAGGCTGGCCTTGAACTTGCTATCTTCTTTTCCTCAGCCTCCTGAGCAGCTGGGATTACAGGTGTGTGTGTGTGTGTGTGCTATGCCTGGTCAAAAATGAACACATTTGTAGTATAAGTATGTCCCATTCAACTGGGAAATTTATGCAACATACTTATGCTAACAAATTACTTGTTATTCATCTGAAATTCAAATTTCACTGAATATCTTTATTTTTATTTAGCAAGCCTAATTCCAATTCACAACATAAAAGCCATTTCTCCGTGGCCCCTATAAGTGTATTTGGAGAGAGAACTCTCTCTTTAGCGTCTGGGTGCTGTGAGGTTGAGGAGGGATATTTTTTGCAGGGGCTGATTTCCGATGTGCAAGTACTGAGCCTCAAGCATTCCCCAGGGATGGAGCAGCATCTGTTAGATCTCTGAGATCTTCCAGCACTGTCAGGTCATCCTCTGCTAATGGGAACCACAGAGGAGGAAGCAGAAAAAAACCGTCCTTCCCACATGCCCGCAGAGCAGGTATGAGCTAAAATAAAGTACATTAGGATAATCAAAGAGGAAATGTCAAGCAGGAGGTGCGAATAATTTATTTAGAAAATGAGAATTATGTATGTAACCATTATTCATAAATAGAAGTTATTTTGGAGACAATTTCCTCTCTTCCTATCATTTTACAAATGAGAATGCAGAGTCAAAGCAGGTTCCTTTTGGGAAGCGAAGGGACAGAATGTGTGTCCGTATGCATGTGTGTGCTTGTGTGTGCATATGTGGGTGTATGCTGGAAGAGGGGAGAAATGAGATGGAAATATCTGAAGTACTAATACCTTAACACTACACCTTTTCTGGTGGGTTTCTTTAACTTTTCTACAACTTGAAAAACTATATCTTAAAGAAGTCTCAGGAATACATATAAACAGAAAGAATAATCTCTTCCATGAATCCAAACACAGACATTAGTTACTACAGTTAATATGCTGGTGTGCAGAAAGAGCACTTTGGTATGGAAGATCCAGTATTTAATCTGCCTTTTTTCAGGAAGCCACACCCATAGTTGGAGAGCTAGCTCCTCACAATCAATGGAAAATTATTTCTGCTGTGACTACCAATCTAGATGTTAATCTACCAATCTAGATGTCACATCTTCCACTGGCAAAATAGTAGACAAATGACCAAAGTAAGGTTTCGATCTCCAGCTAAGTGAGCTTTAGGAATGAAGATGGTAGATAGAGTTCCTTCATCCCGAAAGGGGAACCCTGATGGGATCATCCACTGGGTGCCATTGGCCAGACACCTGGACCAGCTTGGATCCTTCTAAGAACTAATTCTTCACCCATGCCTTTAATTCTTTTAGGACAAATTAATTACATTGGTGGTTCCAATTAGTGGTTTGCATGTTCATGCCACTTGCAAGAGGAAGTGTCGCATGAGAGCAGGAATCTAACTCTTTACTCCTTGCATCCAAGATGCCTCATGACTTGCTCTGGCCGATAGAATGGGGGAGGGGTGCCAGCTCAGAACCTCAAATTCAAGAAGCCTGGACTGCTTCTGCTCTCCCTTGAAACCTTGACTCCATCATAACAAGAAGACTGGCCTCGGGTGCCAGGTGATGGGAACGTCTGGAGGAGAGCTCAGGGGCCTCAGCCGACTCTCAGAAGCAGAACCCCGCAGTGGACTCACAGCAGCCCTCCGATACATGATGAAGACAAGCCTGTTTCTAAGCCAAATGAATTGATTTTTTAAAAGCCACTAAGTTTAAAGTTGTTTGTTATGCAACTGTAACTGCTGATACTTCTACAAATGTCTACATCCTTCCAGTGAATTCCTTTTCTTGTGAATCCCTGTGACTGCAAATGAAGGATTCTAATCAACACTTTCCAGCTGGACTCCCATTCTCTTAACAGAGTGTGATCATACCGTACATCCTCTTTTAGAATTCAACCAATTTCACTTTGCAGATGATTTCGAGCCTTGTTCCCTAACATTAAATTGGGCATGATAAAGGAAAATCTCCCAAATGCCACCTCTGAACCTCTGCCCAAATCAATCTTCATCGTGATGCGCGGCCAAAATGTGGTTCTCAGGTTGGTGTCACATGATCTGTTCTGTTTGGCCAGGAGAACTTTTAGCCTGTTTCTGAGCAAGCTCACTGGACAATGCAGTGATTCCTTGCAGCTTGGCTAGGAGAGGGACATAGTCAGAGCTGAAAGGTATTCGAGTATACTAACCTTTCTAGTTGCTGTTTATGCTTTTGGTGAAAGAAGAAAATAATGTCATTCAGAATGTTCTTTTTACCAAATGTTTAAGACATGTGGATGGAGAAGACAGAAAAAACAGAGATTTCATTTTCTGGCCCCAAATGGAGTGTTGTGTTCTTCCTGGTCATCCTATTTCCATCACCCTTCCCCCACTATCACCTCCACACCAAATGGTAGCTTTAGTTTGAGATATTACTTGTTCGGCAGAGTTGGGGCAGGCGAGGTTACCGTGCTTGCTCAGTACTCCTAATCTTTATGGCAATGGAAAGGCATGAATATTTTCCAAGCAAAATGATCCCCAGCCACTCTGCAAATGGGTCTATGGAGGGAGTTTTCTGAGTGTATTGTCTGCTTGGGCCCATTTCAACAAGGTGCACAACTGGAAGTCTGGTCTTATCTTGATTGCTTTTCTTTGACTTGATTTCTTTTACTGATAATTGCTATCACATTTATCTAATTTAATCCTTACAAAAATCCCACAAGGCAAAATATTGTTAGTATTCTCTTGGAATAAAGTGAGGCTTAGAGAAGGCAAGCAAACAGTGCCGGGTCCCATAGCCAAGTGTCCCAGCTGGGATTCTACCCTAGTTTGTCAAATTCCCGAGTCAGAATGCTTTACCTTGGTATTATACTGACTCAGTTTCTACAGAATTTTAAATAAAATACAGACAGCAAGAAATATTAAATCACTGAAGTGTGGGTTAAATACTTTTCAAAGTGTAAACTGCTCTTAATAAGTTTTCTTTTCCCGAATCCTAAGAAGACAGGATGTTGAAATCATGGCTGATTTTCCCTGTCTCTTTTCACTGTAAGCAACTTCCCTGGTCTTTCGAGTAAGCCTGAAGGGGGCAGGAGAGCATGCAGTATCTCCCTGAGTGGGCCTCCATGGGCCTCTGCTACAAAGCCTCATTCATGAACTTCAGAAGCATTAGTGTTATTACTGCAAGCATTTGCCTGGGTACTTCATGGTAGAAAGAATACATGAAGTACAGAGCACACTTGCTCTCATTTTGGTGGAGGATTTCAGCTGAAGAGGTAAATGCTCATGGAAAACACAAAATACCTGCAAGAAAAACCATCAGCTATGGATTATGGTGCAGTGTGTAGATAAGTGCCGCCCAACAGAACTTCAGTGATTAGGCAAAGGTATTTTATCTCTGCTGTCCAATATGGCATATCTAATATGTATAACAGCACTAGCTATTGAGCCCTTGAAATGTGGCTAGTACAATAAAGTGATTTTTTATTCTTAAGCATAATTAACTTAGTTAACTTTAATTAACTAAAATTTAAATTTTAATAGCCACAAGTGACCAGTTGCTACCAGACAAACAGCACAGCTCTAGGTGACCACAGAAGTCTCATGATGGTGGTCAGGGAAAGTGTCGTCGAGAACACACATTTTGAACTGCTTTTGAAGTAGAGTGAGGAGGGAAGAAAATGCATTGGATTGGAAAAGAAGGTAGGAAAGGGGAAACAAAAAATTCTGTCCTAGCAAAAGGCCTGGGGTTACAGATCGAAAAGCGTACTTCAAGAACCTCTAAGTAATGCAAACAAGGGAGAGTCTTAGTCCATTTTGTGCTACTATAATAGAACACTGCAGATTAGCTAATTTATGAAGAACAGAGATGTATTTCTCAGAGATATGGGAGGCTCTGAAGTCCATGATCAAAGCACTTGCATCTGACCAGACCCTTCTTTATAACTCTTCCTATGCAAGATGCTGGAGGGGCAAGAGAGGGCAAGAGGGGGATGGACGCATAACAGACCCTCTCCCTCGATAATGAGAATCCATTCACAGACCCCTAGTGATCTAAACACCTCCATTAGACCCTGTCTCCCAACGTTGGTGTTTTGTGATTAAGTCCAACATACGAACTCAGGGGGCCACATCCAAAGCTTAGCGGGGACTGTGAAGAATTAGCTTCCCCCATCTAAATTGGTGCTTACTTGTCACCAACAATTATTGCCATCCAGAAATGCATACAAAATGTTCTATCTACTTTTTTGGAAAGAAGTCAGAACCTCAGATCGTTAATGTGAAGTCACCTGATCTTAAATGCTGGCAACAGTGTTGGTCATTTTAAGCTAACGGTTTTGGGTAGATGCTGCGGGTTCCCCCACTCCTGCGCACTGTGTGCTCCCTTCTGCACTGGGGTGAGTGCCTTGCACTCTGCCAGCAGACCCTGTACACACACTCGGTCCGGTCCATGTGCAGAGCAGCCCCGGGATGCCCAAGAGTCATTGTCCTCAGAAGCGTCTCTCATTGCTCATTCAACAGAGTACCATATGTGACTGTTTCATTTGAATTAATTAAAATGAACTAAAGTTAAACTTTCAGTTCCTCAGCTGTACGTTTTAAATTCCTCATCTGCACGTGTGGCAAATGGCTGCAGTATTGGACAGCACAGCAGTAGAACTTTTCCCTGACCCCAGAAAGTTCTATGGGAGCTTCAGTGCTGCTGCTGAAGATGCTTAAAGGAGAATAAGGCACCATTTCTAGTGTGGAAAAACTCACATTCCAGGGGAAATCCTTCCTGAAGTCTCATAGTTTAGAAAATTCAAAAGATGTATTTGCAAATAAATACTTTTGTACACTGATGAAGTAAATATCCACAGGAAACATACAGAATTAATCCAAGGTTTAGGAGGTAAACAATGTCCCAGGGGCTTAAAAGATGGTTAAAAGAAGTCAGTTCATGATGTGTACCATACCTAGAACAAAGAGGAATTTAATAAACAGGTCTCTGGAATAAATGAACTAAGATCTATGAAACATATAGGTTGGAATGTAGTGTGCTTAATTCCCTTTCCCTTCCAAATCAAAACTAAAGAGACAATGACCCATTTAGAGAGACAGTGAGGGTGTTACATTAAATGATTGTGGAGTTTCTTAGCAAGAAAGTAAAGGTATTATATAAAGGAATTGTTCTAAAATGATCCTGGGGGCATAATACAGAGATGAGGAGCGGGCTGGTCAGACCACTGGATGCCAGGCCCAGCGCTGGAGAGCTATAATACTAGACAAATCACATAGGGCTCAACCTTGACGTTCATCTGTAAAACAGAAACACTCTGCTACTTCCCTGGTAAGGTGGTACTAGCTGGGAAAGGGAACATCGAACATGTGGACATTTACTAAAAAGAAAAGGAACTCATACCTGATTCCACTATTAGCTGGTTATAGATTTAGACACCTTTAACCCTCTAGGACTAACCTATTTTTTTAAACAGATCAAATGAAAGGGTGGTGCATTAAAGAACTTACTGTACCGTAGTGTTGACATTTTACAGTTCATGCTGAATGATAAAAGATCTGAAGGTTCCGCTTTTGCTCAAGATTGTGTCACTCCAACCTGCAAAATGAAGCTGTGTATCTAAGAAACATAGTCACTTGTTTATTTAAAAACATGAATTTTGGTTTTTGGTTTTTATTCTGGAGGGATATGCTGCCAACTGGTGAGATGTAAAAGTGTTTTCCCTGTAGGAGGCAGATTTGGAAGTCTGGCCAGCTAAGACTGTTTTGGAAGCTGAAACTAATTAAAATATTTATTTTATCCCCCCATAGCTAAGACGCAGCAGGGAAAGGACTCCAGCATTCATTTTTATGAAGGTGTAATTATATCCACCAACCTCTTTTAGACCACATTCAGCATCCTCCCCAAGGCTCTCACATCTGTTCAACCCGCCCAGTATGTGAATATTTGGTAGAACAGTATTTAATGCCTTAGCTGAGGGCACCCGGGGTCACTCACCTCTACCTGAGGACAATAGAGTCTTCTTCTACCTTTCATCACCTGTAGGCTCACATCTGAAGAAGTATTCTGCTAGCTTCACTTTCAGTGAGATCTGTAAAGCTACAGTATATAAAAGAGAAAGAGAAAAAGAGGAGGAGAAAGGGAGAAGTTTAAATTGCGAGCTTTTGTGGGTTTTCTGGTATCACAGTGGTTGAGAAAGATACGAGAATATGTAAGAATGTTTCCGGAGGGCTTATGAAATCCTCGAAGAAGTGTAATGTCACAGCACAGGACAGAGTCAATGGAAATGTTTGGTGTTTTTGAATGGTGAGAACCAATACGGATGTCTCCTGAACACCCGCCACATCTGAGGATGGGCTGTGTATATTATCACATGACTGTTCTCTGTTCTCTACCACAAGTGAGAATATGAATATTTGTGAATATCTTATTGTATTTATTATTTGATATTTATTGAATATTTATGATTATATTACAAATGAGGAAACTGGCACTCCAAGAAGTTCAATAACTTAGGAAGCAGTGACGAGCAGGGCGGGAACACAGCCCCGGATGTCGCCTGGACATGAGCTAGAGTCCCAGCTAAATACTGGCCATTAGTGTGACTTTGCTCAGCCTCCATTTTGTTGTCTATAAAAGGGGGGTGGAAATAGTTAATGAACTACCTTCCTTGTGAAAAGGCAATGAATTAACACACAGAAAATGTCAGGAGCATCACCCGGCACCGGCGATGTGCTGAGTCAAGCTTTGCCAGCGTCACCCTTGAAGACCCCACACAGCTGGGGGATGGTAGAGTTAGGATGCTAAGTGTGGTTGTCTTATTTTGCTCATAAAAATTCTGTATGTTCAGTTTTCAAAAACTAAATTCAGAGAAAATAATTGGATGTAGAAAAGGACGAATCAGGAAGAGCATGAGAACTGGGAGGGTCATCCCCTTCCCTTTCTGGAATGGAAGTGACATGAGTCCTTTGCCACTCTCCCCAGGCCTCAGAGGAAAATCTGTTGAGCTGAGAAGTGGTTTTTAGCTGGGAGAAGAGACTGTGAGACTCCCAGAATTCCTAGATGCAGTGGTGAAGAGAAATTACCATGTACACACAGTATTAGATGGTTACAGGCCAATTCGCCCAAGACTGCCTCTTCTCACATCCCATCCCTCATCCTCACCCTTTCCGCTTCCTGACCGTAGTAGCTTCATTCTTCAAGGGTCAGCTCAACCCTGCTACTTCCCTATCATTCTGGTCACTCCTTTGTTTGGATGCTGAAATCCTTTTTCTAAAAAAAAAAATTTTAGGAATCTCATTGATTCCTGTGTTTCATATAGACTAAGCATCCCCCAAAGGATTATGCACATCTTTTGTCTATACCACATTGTTGGATACTGTTACAAACCTAGAAGGTTCTAAATAAATAAGGGCTTTATATAGATTCTTACTGAGAACTGGACTGAGTGTAGCGTTTGAAACATCCACCTAGTAGTGAGGACCTAACTGAAAACTTGGCACGAAATAAGTGCCCCACCCTCATGGTGCTTTCATCCTTAAAGAGAACAAAGCTTACAGTATTTTATGACTGGGAGGCACTGTGGCAGAGACACTACCAGAGCTAAATGGTTCTAGAACTACTTCATCACCCTTGATTCTCTTAGCAATAAAATGTACGTAATGGTTATCTGTGCTCTGTGACGCCTTTGTTAGCCTCAAATGAGACAACGTTTGCAGAAACTGGCATCTGTAAAGAGCTCCAGGTTAGCTACAGGTAGATTCAAAAATGAGAAAGGCAATTGCTCAAATTTCAGCACAGAACAACCAAGATCTTAGACTCAAGAGGCTCACCTGGATGTATTCCAGGGACAGGCAAGCTGCCGTCAAATTATTTTAAGGTATCTGGTGCTAAGTTATAGTTTAGAGTAGAAATAGACTGTTCTGTCTTGGCCTGTTTCTGTCGATGGGGTAGGGGAGAGGGAATAAGAGCCAAAGAAAAGGAAAGGAGCTCCCTGGGCATGGGAGGTCCAAGGTGGACAGTGACCCTGGAAATCAAGGCTGTCTATTGCCCCCGCCTATCTGAATCAAAGGAATGAGTAAACTGAAGACATACAAATGGATAGAGCTCCAGGAAATGAGCTTGGGAGAGTTTTGTTGTGGATTTCACTACGAATAGAGAGGATTGAGATCTCTAAGCCCCAGTGGAAGTGTGTTTTATTCTTTTCATCACAGGTCCTGTTAAACACAGGTCTCGTCATTCCTTTTACTGAGGAAAGCAAGCAGGCAGTTTCGATAGTACTGAGCCAGAATTCTTTGCCTCCCAGCCATCTTTTGGGACAGCAGATTGGCTCAGGGGGCGGTTGTGTCCAACTCTGGCATGGCAGGAGGTCAGCTCTTCAGGAAATGAACTTAGGCCACATTAACGTGGTCTCCCAGGGGAGCTCCAGGACTCTTGAACAGGTATTGGCTTGCATTCTAGTGGTTGCTGGTCCCGTTAGGAATACTCAGAAGACTAAAATGCAGCTCTGTCAGCTGTTGCATTTAGGAGAAGGGCACCACAGGCAGCAAGCAGGTGACTCTGGTTCAGTCCTATTCCAAATTTAACCTGTGTTTTGGGTGAACTTGGTGGGAAGGTGGAGTTGGCATCTGCTGAGAGCGTCCCAGGTCGATCCGGTTAGTGTGCATCCCTACAGCTGAGGATGTCATAGTGCTAAGTTACACTTGGCTGGACTATGATTTTGGATTTGACCATCCTCCTTGCCCGAGTGAAGATGAAAGAGAACCACCTGCAATTACAGGTTCAACAGAACTGTGTGTTGAAGCACGAAGGGGAGGCTTTGCAGGCTCAAGATGACGAACTGAAACTCTATTAGGAAGGCAATAATGTAGATGTCCTAATAACAATAATAATGAAATGACAGACATTTCCTGCATGCATACTCTGTGCCAGCTGCTGTATTCAAGACCACAGTGCATTATCTCAGCATCCTTGCCCCGTTCTGTGAGTCAAGGACTGTGAACTTTCCTTCATGGTAGAGGTGCCTGAGACACTGAGGGGTCAGGGCCCTGCCCAGAGTCACACAACCAGAAAATGCAGACACAGGACTTGAACACATGCTGGCCTGATTCCAACATTTTTGCTCTTTCTACCAAGCTGCCACGGTAAGGCACTAATTCAGGCTTCACTGATACCCACACATCGGGCACCTGCTGGCTGCAGAGCAATGTGCAAAATCCCCAGGGGGCTAAAAAAGAAGCATAAAACCAACTGTGCTTGCAATAGAGTTCCAAAGAAAGCAATGAACTACTTGTGTGGTTACTAATTGGGTTAGAATAAGGGCCAACTCCCCAAGAAAACAATAATCCTTCCAAGAGTAGAGACAACATCTGCTTTCCTATCCAGAACACTTTGCTCCTAGGCCTGTACTGAGCAAGCTCTGGGAAGACGTCTCTGCACGCTGAAGGGATGGACATGACATCGTGGCACAACTAGGGTTCAAAAGCTGCAGGTCCTGAGTAACAGTTCCCTAACTGGATCAGCGCCCTTGGTGAGTTAACTCAGTATCCCACTCTGTAAAGAAGGAATAACAAAACTACAAGTTAGGGAATTTTCTGGCCTTCTTCACAAGGTTTAATAGAGATAAAATTAAGAAATGCATAAACGCGTTACAAAATGCTATAGGGAATATATTTAAGGAGGTTTTTTTCCCTTAGAAGAGCTTCAGAAAATCAGGGGAGAGGCAGGAGGTCCTGGAAGGATACATGCTTGGGGATAACTTCATGTGTGAAGAGGACATGGGAAGCTGGAGAGTCTTGGATTCTAGTGGTCTTCAGTTGATCGATCTTCATCTTATGGTAGATCATAATCATGTTTTAAAGCATGGTCTGAGGGGCTAAAAATAGGATACAAAAGTCCCTCCAGCTTTGGAGTCGGGTCTTAGTCAGTAAAAGTGGCCTTCCCAGTTTTCCTCCTGGTGAGCTTTGCCATATTCCTTCTCTGCTTGGCAATTCATGCCTGAGGAGTGACATTTTCTGGCACAAAAAAGCATAATGGGGAAGACTCAGGGTTTGAATTGGAGCTCCTATTATTGTGACAAATTTCTTCATTCTGAATCTTATTTTCCTTAGCAGAAAAAGACATGGTTGCAGTACCAACCTGCTAGGGTTATTGTAATTATTTAGTTAGGTATTTCTATTAGTGCACTGACTGGAAAATAAATTTAGGAAAATAATATTAATATTGTTATGGTGTGTACAATTATAATCACAAATAGTACTGTAGTCCTGGTTTTCTTCTAAGCCTCATCCCAAATTATACTTGTTTTCAGTTAAAGTTCAGTTTTATAGAAAGAGATCTTAAGGCTTTGGGAAAAGTTAATGAAATCAATGAACCAAAAGTTGCTTAAAAATTATTATAGGCAGCTTGGGGATTTAGCTCAGGTGGTAGAGCACTTGCCTAGCAAGGGCAAGGCCCTGAGTTCAATCCCCAGCACTATCCCCCCACATACAAAAGAAAATTATTACAAGGCAAGGAGCCAGGAAACTCACTCTCCCTGGATCCAGATCCTGCACCTCCAATAATACAAATTGAAGAGGAAATTGGGATGGAGATAACCTGCTCCACAAGATTAAGAACAAATGACTACCAAGGAGTTGTATATGCCATAGCCCCTCTATCGATAGCATTGGGGAAATCAAATAAGGAATTCATTATCATTTACTCTTTATTGCCTTAACTTTCTACCCTGGCGGAATCTCAAAACACATTTTGAATAGTTACACAGCTTCCAAACTTTCCTAATTCAACTTGCAGAGGCCATGAACTCCTTCCAACAAAGAGACTGAAGAGATGAAAAAAAAAAAAAAGGACCTTTAAGAAAAATGCTGTTCATGTTATCTCTTTAAATAGTTTCAGAGTTTGTATATTCAGGGAAAGTTTTTCTTTTGGGGTGGAGTGAAAGGAAAGAAGAAGAGAGGATGAAAAACACTTCTTTGGTTTCCCGCAGTGGTGATGGAAAATCCCCAACCTAGAGGCTTGCATTCTCACTGGAAAATAACACTCCTGAGGGGCTCTGGAGATTCCACACAGACCATGCCCCACTTTGCTGGTGGAGTCACTGGAGTTTAAAGAAAGGGAAGTGAACTCACTCATGCACACATCCTGGTAACCTTCACCCACAGATCGAATTTCACTAAGGCCCAGTGAAACTGACCTAAGACTCTGCCACTTGCAAAAACCACTGGGCAGCCATTTTTTTTTTTCTCCAGGAAGCTGCCAAACACAAAGAAAAGTGGTTCTGGTTATCACTTGGTCATGTATAGCATTTCTTGGAAATAAAACTCTGAAAAGATCATGGACAAAAGAAAATGAAGTACTCTGTGGTAAAGTTGAAACAGACATTACCTTTCTGTCCCAAAAAGATTTGTCCCAAAGCACACGAAAATGATTAGAAATTCCAGAGCAGCAACTTGGAGATCTTACCTGTTTATATATGTGCCTGTGTGATTTAAGGCCATGTAGGCAACTGTGCACTCTTTGTCTAGATGAACCTTACATAAACTTGTTTCCTTTTTGAGTGGCGTTTATTTCATTTTTCTTGATTTTCTCCTCTATGTCATAATTATTTCCATTTGCTCTGTGACATTTCACGGAAGAAAACCTTTAGCTGGGAGATGATACTGTCACCTCCATGCCACAAGCACAGATTTTATTCTTACCTGGGAGAACACCTGCCTCCCTTCCAAGACTGGTTACGTCTGAATCGATTTGCCCATCAGCACTTTTCTGATGAGCTATGTCAAAAGAGCTTCACAAAGCTTTTCTTAGGTTTATTAATTAGGCACTCGTTTATGAAATTATTTGATAAATATCTGTCTTCTCTACTCAATTTAAACTTCATGAAAGTAAGAGCTATGTCTTCTTTTGTTCAACATTTTATTCTTAGTACCTGATACAGTCCTTGGTAAATATTCTGTGCCATCATACACCCTCTTTGTTCTCTCCTGCCAAAACTCTCCGTAACCTTGCACTAACATTTTCACAGAGTTTTAGGGTTTCCAAATACCCTCATAAAAATGGTCTCATTTTTAATCTTTAGAAGAGCTCTATAAGATATGTAAATAGTGACTAATCTTTTCCAGGCAAGATTTTCAACATGAAATCAGTCCCTGCTAATCTATTTAAATGGTTACTAGAGTTTGTGACTTCATTCCCTTCCAATTAAATGCCAAGCCTCAATTATAAGTCGCAGTTTTGAGAACTATCCAATGGGGCTGGGCCATCCATAAAAAGCTCAGCCAGAGAAGAGACCCTAAAAGTAGTCATTGCCCTTCATTCCTAATATTGCTTTCTGTATCCTGTTCAATTCTTCTGAGCTTGATCTCTTTGAAAAGTGGTTCTCAAACTTGAGCAGGATCAGAATCACTGAGAAGGCTTGTTAAAGTCTAGAGTCTGGATCAGGAGATTTAGTGGAGGTCTGGTGAGGATTTTTATTTCAAACAAGGTCCTAGGTGATATCCTACTGCTGGCTAAACACATTCTGAGAACTACTGTATTAGTGAATCCTCATGCAAAGAGGATTTGTTCCTTTAAAACTCAGTAGTAGATAAATGAAACAGTCTGCATTTTTTTAAAATTTTTTTACCAAGAACATGTATTGGTACATTACATACATAATGATCAAAGTCAACATGGTTATTTTGTACCTGTACATGTTGTATCTTGGCTTTCCCCTCTCTTCTCCTCCCCTCCCTTCATCACCCACCCCTCTCTATTTGCAAGAAGTTTATTTACACTTTTCCACTTTTTTCCCTTTCATCTTACGTTTCTTTTAACCTTCTTATTTATCCCCCCTTTTCCCTTTCTAGTTCTCCTCTTTTTTGAATACTATCTCTCTCTCTTTTTTTTTAACATAATATCTATTCTACCCCTTTGTCCTTATTTACACTTATGGTTTCTCATATCAGAGAAACAATTCGATGTGTACTGATAAGTGTCTGATTTATTTCACTTAACAGTATGTTCTCAAAGAACATCCATTTACATACAAATGACTCTAGTTTATCCTTCGTTGTGGCAGTGTAGTACTCCATTGTGTAGAAAAACCACATCTTCTTTAGCCATTCATCAGTTGTTGGGCATTTAGGTTGTTTCCAAGACTTAGCTATTACAAATTGTGTTGCCATGAACATGGTTGTGCATATATCACTGTGATATGATGATTTTAATTCTTCTGGAAAGATACCCAGCAGAGGAATAGCTGGGTCAAATGGAACCTCTAGTTGTAGTTTTCTGAGGAATCTCCACACTGATTTCCACAGTGGTTGGACCAGCCCACATTCCCACCAACAGTGGAGGAGGGTTCCTTTTTCCCCGCAGCCCCAGCAGCACTTCAAGAAAGAAAGAAATCGGTTGATTTCTTGATAATAGCTATTCTTTCTGGAGTGAGATGGTATCTTAGTGTTGTTTTGACCTGCATCTCTCAAATGACCAATGATGTTGAACATTTTTTCATATATTTATTTGCTATTTTTATTTCTTCATCTGAGAAATGTTTATTCATTTCAGATGCCCATTTTTGGATAGGGTCTTTAAATTTGGGGGGGTTGATTTTTTTGAATTCTTTATATATTCTGGATGTTAGACCTTTATCTGAGGGACAGCTGGCAAAAATTTTCTCCCAGTCTGTGATTTTTTTGCCCCACTCTATTAGTAATTTCTTTTGCTATGCAAAAGCCTCTTAACAGGATGTGGTCCCAAGCATTGATTCTTTGTATTGTTTCCCGTGCAGTCTGAGTTCTATTCATAAATTTTTTTCCAACCCCTATGTCTTCGAGAGTTCTTCCTATTTTATTCTCCAGGAGATTTATCGTTTCTGTTTTAATGTTTAGATCTTTGATCCACTTTGATTTTAGCTTAGTACATGGTGAGAGACATGTATCTAGTTTTAGTTTTCAGCATGTGGTAAGCCAATTTTTCCAGCACCATTTATTAAAGAGGCTGTCTTTCTTCCAGTGAGGGTGTTTGGCTCCTTTGTCGAAGATGAGGTATTTGAGTGTGTTTGGAGTTATTTCTGCATCTTCTAGCCTGTTCCATCGGTCCTCGGGTCTGTCTTCATGCTAATACCATGCTGTTTTTTATCACAGAAGCTTTAGAATATAATTTCAAGTCAGGGACCGTGATGCCCCCTGCCTTATTCCTGTTGCCCAGAATTGTTTTTGCTATTCTTGGTCTCTTCTGCTTCCAGATAAATTTCATGATTACATTTTTATTTTATTTCATTTTTTTCATGATTGCATTTTTAATCGCTGCCCTCAGCACACATGAATCTACATTCCAGCTTACCAAGAGTTGTGACCATGCTGAGAACCACTGAGAGAGACCAGTCATCGGCTTCATGGGCAAGCCTGGGGTTGCCATGTGCTGGCCCCGAGCTCTGAATCTTCTCCAAACACTTTCAGGTGATAGTAGCCGAGGCCGTATGTCCCGACATCTCAGCAGCTGATGTGGCCCAGGCCAGCAAGTACCGGTCCATGAAACACAGGTAGCATGAAGAGCGCAGGACGGTGTCTCTGACCCCTTTAGCCTACTGATAGCCTAGCAAGTGGAATGACCTTCTCTGTGACCCTGGAGATTCACCCTCATGTGTTCCATGGCAGTCTGTGTATCATGCATTTTAGAGCATCCCCCATCCATTCTGATGTTTTCTCACCCCTTCTTCTTCCCTTCTCCCCATAAATGGCTGGGGAAATTGGTTTGTTACTCAAATGTTGTTGTGTCCATTTTCATAATTGATTTAAAAACTTATTTTAGATGTGAGGTCCAGGAACTAAAAAAAGTAAGGTTTAATTATTATTTTCATCCATCCAACAAGTCTCTATTAAATTCCAGGCAGTGGGAGGCACCAGGACAGACAACAGTGACTTAAAGCAAGGGAAAACATTTTCATTGCTCTTAAGGAAACTTTCTGAAGCCTTTACTTCCTCACCCGGAAAATGAGGGCAATAATAGTAACCTCTCTCATGGTTGTTGTAGTTAATAAATTACTACAGGTGAACTTTTTAGCAGTTTCCCGCACATTGCAAATACTCTGTACAAGTTGCCTGTTTGATTGGTGGAAAGGTGATCAAACCGGTTTTTCAACTGATAGGCAAAAAGTGTATTATAATTGTTTCATAGTTTAAGTGAAGAAATCCGTAGGGAGGAAAATGTAAAATTTCATTTTGTCTTCCACTGCCAGCATTACCATTCTAATATTTGCTTATGTTATCATCCAGGCCTTTGCTTAAAGTGGACTGCCTGTTCCTATAAATCAGCATAACTTGTGTACTTACAGCATTGCTGTGAACGCATGTACATTGACTACTGCTACCAAGTGGTGATAGTAACACTTCCCCAACCTTTATGCATACCAGTGCTATTCCCAAATGCTTTTCAAGTATGATCTCAATTTTTATACATTTTTAAATTGACATCTAAAATTGTACCTATTTATGGGACATTATGTGTTTTTTTTGATACATGTATACAATGTGTTATACTTAAGTCAGGGTAAACATATCTGTCTTATCAAAAGTTTATCATTTCTTTGTGGTGAAAATATTTAATATCCTTCCTTCTAGCTTTTCTGAAATATACTGTGCTATATTCTTATATATACTCACTGTATAGTGCAATAGAACACCAAAATTTATTTTTCTTATCTAATTGTAACTTAGTATCTACTAATCAACCTTTCTTCATCCAGTCACCTAAGTTCTCTGCCCTGTAAGCACCATTGGTAAGCACCATTCTACTCTCAATTTCTATGAGATTGTTATGGGTTTGGATAAAAAATTTCCCACTGCAGTTTCATGTGTTCAGAATTGGAGCCTGGTCAGAAGAGGTATACACAGGGCAGTGTGTCTTGATTGGGTATATTCTTGTCTCTGCCTCCTCCTCTTTCTCAGTCTCCTTCCTGGGCGCTAAGGCATGAGCAGCTTTCCTCCATTGGGCTGTTCTACCATGCTGTTTCTGCCTTGGAGCCGGCTGACCAAGGGAGTGAACTATCAGGAACCATGAACCAAAATAAACCTCTCCACCTTTAATTTACAGGTATCAGGTACTTTGTCCCAACAATGGGAAAGCTGACCAATACAGAAAATTGGTGCCAAAACTGCAGTCATTACTGTGACTGTAACTGTGTGGTTCAGAATCCTTTGGAACTTATTTGGGGGAAGAGTTTGGAAAAGTTTGGAGAAGTAGGGGAGAGAAGCCTTAGAATACTGAAAGTTGAGCTTGGTGGATGATTTTGGTCAGATAGGAATGTCAGGCTGAAGAGGTTTCAGTTGGGAACAAGGACTCTATTAGAAACTGGACTCGGGGCTATGCATGTTTCACTCTGGCAAATAACTTGTCTACATTTTATATATATCCTAAGACTTTGTTTGAGGTTGAATTTAAAGATGGCAAACTAATTAGCTTGACAGGGGAAATTTTAAACTACCCAGTATTCAGACCGTGACATGAGTGGTGGCGGCTGCTTTTAGTGAGACTCAGGGGAAAAAGCAGAGCTGAATCGTGTGGGGAATTTTGCTGGTGGCCAGAAAGGAAACCTCTGTAAAGCTGAGGCCATGAACAATTTGGTTGCTGAAAAGATTGGCATTAAAAGGAAGCTGTGTTCTTTATATGTGGACAATAGAAAAGATGGCTTGAAGGCATCTCAAAAGTTGGCCACACAACAACCTTTGCAGGCTTAAGGGTATAAAAGGATAAATTCCTTAAAAAAAAACAAACCATAAAAGGATAAATTCCTCTGGGAACAGCGTGCTTGGGTGCCCTCCTCTTTCAGGGATACCTAGAGATGTAGTTCCCTGAGTTCAGCCATCCAGGCATTCAGAGACCTCTGCAGCCATGATCCAGTGGCATTATCCCAATGCTTGAGCCAGCAGCAGACTTTGCTAGTGTCCACTTGCTGATGGTTTTTTAGACTTAAAGAATGCAAGAATCGTCGGGTCACAGAAACTTACAATCAAATTTCAGGCAAAAGCCTGGCAGTGCCCTGAGAGTGCACTGTTTGAAGCTGTGATAGTAAAGCCAAAGGTTCAGTGGAAAGTCTGGGATACCAAGAATGTGGAAAATTGTCTGAGGAAAACTACAGGCAGTAAGTGGAGCCTGCCCAAGACAGAGGATACGTAGGTAGCAACCAGCAAAGCCATATAAGCAGGACCATTCAAGCCCTTTCAAACTCATATCTCACCATAATTTGCCCCAAGTGCTGGACATGGAGCCTCAGTATTTAACATTTGCCTTGATGGTTTTCAGTCTTGCTTTGGTCAAATTCCTTTCTTTTTCCCTATTCTTCCCTTTTGGAATGGAAATGCTTACTCTGTGACATTGTACGTTGGAAATATTTAACTTCCTCTTTGGTTTTCGCAGTGTCTTACAACTAACAGTTTGCCTTGAGTCTCAAAGGTTACTTTGGACTTTTCAGCAATGCTGAAACTGTTAAGAATTTGGCAACTCTTAGAGATAGACTAAATGAACTTTGCATAATGAGATGAACATGAATCTTTTAGGGACTAGGGGTAGAATGTTATGGTTTGGATCAAAAATATCCCCCCCAAATCTCATGTGTTCCAAAGTGAAGGCTAGTTCCTCTGAAGAGTATATTCTTGTACCTGACTCTTCCCCTTTCTCATTCTGTTTCTTGGAATAATGGAGTGAGAGGCTTTTCCCTACCATGCCATTCTGCCATGCTGTTTCTGCCTTGGACCCAGCCAACCATGGAGTGAACCTCTGAAACTGTGAACCAAAATAAGCCTCTTCTTTAATTTACAGGTGACAGGTATTTTGTTCCTGTTACAGAAAAGCCAATTAATATAGAGATCACCTTTTTTAGGTTCCACACAGAAGTGAAAACTTGTTTAACCATCAAGACCACACAAAGAAATAGATACTATTTTTTCATTGTTCTTTTATGGATGAGGAAATTGATACTTAGAGAGTTTAAGTAGCGTAGAAAACTTTACACAACTCTCACTGTAAACACACATACATACTTTTCTAATCTGTGCATATGAATGTGTCAGGAGGATAATTATCAGGTATGTAATTGCTCCAGGTCTTACACCTCCTAAGAATCTACCTCTACTTGCCCCATTTCTTCTCCTACTTCTGCTCTGAGAAAGGTCCTACCTTGCCAGATTGTCCATTTTGTGCAACTTTTGTGTTACGAAGTAGGAAAGAAAAATGGAGGGAGAAGGGAATGAGAGAAACTCAAGTTAGGGTTGTGGGAGAAGTTTGGGCATGTTGAGAAAAGAAGTTGTGGGAGTTGCTGCAGCACATGCAAATAGGGAATGAGAGACAAAGAGAAACGTTGAAAGGTATGTTCTAATGTGCACTCAAACAACAAGAAAATATGTTGAGTTTCTGTGATGCCAGGTTTGTTTTCTTTGATCTAAAGATCACCTTGAAACTAGACCGTGAGGATGTTCAACTTTTAAACATGATAGGTGTATATTTAAAACACTGTAAGGAGCCGAGGTGGATCTTAGTGGTAGAGCACATGCCTATCACGTGTGAGGCCTTGGGCTCAAACCTCAGCACCACAAAAAAATTATGAAACATCTTAAATTTATCAACATTTTCCCAATTTGTGTGCTTATTTGCAATATCATACACTAATGACAATACATTTGGAAAAAATCTTTGTTCAAGGATAATATTTCTTATATTATTCACAGGTCAGAATACCTAGAAATTGCAGTGCCTTTTGTAGAATGGAATACTGCTATGTCTAACTCCATTACAGAGTAACTTTAAGTTATCAGTGGGGGTGAAAATAGATTGGTAGGATTCAAAAGTGTGACTACACCACAAAGGAATGGGAACACTCAGGTTTGTAGGAAAATTAACTTGTGGGATGTGCCATTTTTTTAGACAGCGTCTCACTATGTAGCTCAGGCCAGCCTCAGACTCATTATGTAACCCAGGCTGGCCTCCCAATTCTCCTGCCTCAGCCTTCTGAGTGGCAGGGTTACAGGTAATGCACCCTTGTGCCCAGCTGAAAATTAACTTCTGCAAACAAAGATTGTATTACAAAATTCTGTGCAATTCTGTGTCTTGTCAAAGAAAAGAGTATATGCAATATCCTTAATAAGTCAAGTTTATAAGTTTTCCATTACTAGATATTGCCTACAAATTCATCTATTTTTAAGTAATAGCTACCACACAATTGTGGGTTTGAAATTATTAGAAAAATATTATGGGTAAATTTCTTAAATTGAGAAAATTCATGTCCATTTTTGAGCATTTTCCAAAAATTAGAAATAAGTTGCCTTTACATTAGTGGTAGAACATTGTGGTTTAGATTGCTGAGAATACTGTTCTGTGGGAACAAAATTGAAGAACCACTGTGGTAGACCCAAGGGTAGTTACAAAGTGATTGCCCTGGGAGCAATGC
>PVJO010021311.1:0-30297 GCA_004026905.1 Hystrix cristata | reverse complement strand
TCATAGCAACACAATTTGTAATAGCTAAGTCTTGGAAACAACCTAAATGCCCAACAACCAACGAATGGCTAAAGAAAATGTGGTTTTTCTACACAATGGAGTACTACACTGCCATAAAAAAGGATAAACTAGAGTCATTCATATATAAATGGATGTTCCTTGAGAACATATTCTTAAGTGAAATAAATCAGACACTCATAAGCACACATCGAATTGTTTCTCTGATATGAGAAACCATAACTGTAAATAAGGACAAAGAGGTGTAAGAGATATTATATAAAAGGAGAATGGTGTGCAGAGGAGAGGAGTACTAGAAAGAAAGAAGGGGAAAAGCAGAAAGGCAACAGGGGAAAGAGAGGGGAAAGGGAAAATATGGAAAATGATGAACGAACCTGCTGTAAATAGGGAGGGAGCAGAGGGGAGGGGCGGGGGAGAGGGGGGAGAACCAAGATGCATCATGTATAGGTACAGAATAAATGTAATGAATGTGACCATTATATGTAGAATGTACCAATACATGTTCTTGGTTTAAAGTAAAAAAAAAATTAAAAAAAATTAAAAAAAATAAAATAAAATAAAAGCTTCGCCATCACTGCCTTATGAGAAAAGCACTGTTTAAATGCAGATGCAAGCACTGCACATCTGCCAAAGACTGCACAGCTGGCCAAGGTACAGTACATATGCTGACTTTTCCTTTTTTTATTAGACTTATAATATATAGACTGTCTAATGGGAAAAAGTAGTTCAGTTCTGTTTATTGCTGAATTACCCCTCATAAATAGACAGTATTCATAACAGTAAAAGTCTAAAAGGAGGGGCTTTCATTTATGTCAAAAACTCTTTCAAATACTTCCTGAGTTGTCAAAGGGCTATAATTCTATTTATGTTTTAATATATTATGCAATTTTCTAAATACACATGTAAAGTAAACCAAGAGTTATTATCTGTGAATATATTTTTAAATTCACCCAATAGTTCCACATGCAAGTTTATGAATGTAGAATGAATAATTATATTGAGTTGTACCACACAGTAGCCAAGATAAGGCCACATGTGCTTTATTTATCATTTTTCAGTGACTCTATGTCAACCTTATACACTCTGTAAAACATGGTTTCATTTAAAAGTTGCCCTCTGCCAGCCTGCGCCTTTGCTTTAAAAGCCAGAGGAAAGGAAGCAAACCTAACGGGAACCACCACCACTTTGAAGATGTCTATTTAATGCAGCAGGGGAAAAGTAACTACATTCAATAGAAGTCGTTACTTGTGAATAAAAACACACAGTATGTGAACTAAATTAAATATACTGGGCAAGAGATACAAAATGTTATACCAAGTTTAACAAAAATATATTTTTAGGGGCTTTAGCTCAGTGGTTAGAGTGCTTGCCTCACAAGCACAAGGCCTTGAGTTCAAACTCTGCACTGAGGGCAGTCTTAATCATTTCTCACCATCCTCCCTCAACCGGATGTTCCAGCTTTACTAGTGACTTCCTTCTCCAAGTTGTCTTCTAAGCCACAGACTGAACTCTAATGAGGAAAAACCCAAGTGTGTCTAATACAGAGCCATTAGAAAATCTCGCAGAAAACTCAGTGGCCTTAAGAGAGAAAGCAAACATATGCATGAAATTACCTATCGGGGTAAATTGCTCCATATTTAATCTCAAAACAGAAAATTGTAGCTACAAGTGGTAATTCAGCCTACGCAAAATAAAAGTGTCTAGTCCAAAACAAATTATTGTAGTAAGACGCACAGAGTGCGAATGATGGAAAAATAAATAAATAAATGCTATACATGACCTTAGGCTTCCCATTACAATAACGAGAACACACATTTAATTTATGCTTTATTTTTGAGGCATAACTTACCAATTTAGCAACTTTTCCATAGTCAATCCATCTGACTGTAGCAAAATTTGTAGATTCTGCACAGTTGAAACCATGATTGAAACCAGCATGGTAGCCATACGGGAAAGTGATCATAAACTCTCCAGCCTCCTGGGTGATCTGCAGGTTAGAAAATATGTCACTCTCCAGTAATAAAACTTCTCAAATTGTGAATATAATTAAAATATAAAGAAGAAAAAAGTGCCATATCAGAGCAATACCAATTTAAAAGAAGTTTTCTCAAACTCTTTACTTGATCCATTCATAGTATTGTTTAAGGAAACTTTGAAAGGCGTTTTCTAAACAGGATGTGACCTTCTGACACTTTAGTCAACCATCAAACCTACTCAAAGATAGCATATTTTATTTGAAAATGTCTTTAAAGTTACTCAAATTAGTACATTCACATTAACAATCAATATATATACTTCAATGCTTGAATAATTTGCATTACTGGATTCATACATGAAAGAGATATAACAACTGGCATATTTGAAGTTGCAAGTTATAGAAACCTTGACAATGCATGCAAGACAGGCTACATTATGAATTCTCTTTTTTTTTTTCTTTTTTTTTTGTGCCAAAACCCGGGATATTATGAATTCTTGTTTACAGACTTGGTAGTATTGACTTATTCTTTCATAAAACTTAGAAAACATTCAATTAACTGTGTTCCATTTAATAGTAAAACTTCTATACAAAGAATTACCCAAATATATTTGTAAGTGTAATAATTAAAACAATCTGTATAAATCAGTTAGGAGTCTAAAAATACACATGAAAAATGTATTTATTCTGCTCCTACTTTTAGATTAAAGTCCTTTTTTTATAGTGACCAAAGCAAACAAAATATACTGTAAGTTATAGAAAAGGCAAAGCAAACTTTTAGTGTTTTTTTAATCACCTACTCAATACTACATTATAAATTTATTCTTTACTTCTTCAAATGGAATAATGTAATATTTGTTTTCCATTATCTGACCTTAAAAGGTTTGTAACCTAGCACTCAACAGAATGGAGCCCTTTATATTTTTAAATTCACTGAACTGGTGCCAAGTAATATATGCAGTATTTATGGGATTTCACAAAGAACCAAAACTCCTCCTTGATAAATATTTCTAAAGTATTTAGTAAATGCTAATTGTTTACATTGAAAGTCTATATTCTCTATTATTTCTGAAGACAAAATTTTAAAGTCACAATTGTCATTACCCTACTGGCTCAGGAAGTATTTACTTACATATAATAACAATATTCAGAAAATAAATAAATGTAGAGTTTGATCAGGTTTGACAAATGCCCACAACCATAGGACCCACACCCCTTATCACTCTCATCACAGAAGAAAGCTCCCTTATTCCTCATACCAGGAAACACCCCAGTATGCCATCCAATTTCACCCTGGTTAACAACCACTGTTCTGATTCCTTTCACCATTAGTTATCTTTGCTGCCCTAGAACTTCATATAAAAAGAAATACAATATCCTTTTGCTCTGAAAATTATCCAGATGCATCCCTTCTGTTGCATGTAACTGAGTAGCCTGTTCCTAATTATTGATATACATACTTTGTTTATCTAGTCATCTGCTGATCAACATCTGAACTATCAAATATTTTCTTCACAGAAATAAAATATACTTGACCCCAATAAATCTCTGGTATATATATGACTTATGACCAGGAATTTCTCTAAAATCTAATACAAATAAGTTTCTTAAAAGCAGAATAATTAAAGTACAACACCTCCCATGTGGTGTCACTAACTCAAGAATCAGACAGAATCTCTCCCTTCACTGATCCACCACAATAATAGATTTGTATATTTCTTACATTTCATTTCTTTTCTTTCTCTCTCTCTCTCTTTCTTCCTTCTTTTCTTTCTTTCCTTCTTTCTTTCCTTTTCCTTTCTTTCTTCCTTCCTTCCTCTTTTAAGTATTGTGTATAAACCCAGGGCTTTTACACTGAGTCCTAGCCCTTTTTTTTATTTTGAGATACAGCCTTGCAAAGTCCCTAAATTACCCAAGCTGGCTTCAGCCTTGTATTATTCTTTGTTTCAGCCTCCCAGAGTTCTAGGAGTACAGGTGTACAACTACCAGGCCATCAGAATTGTCCATATTTTTCTAGAGAAATATAAGTTTCACATATTATTACCATCTATATGCTTTACATCTCTGTTACCTCATCCACCATAACCTCTCCTAGACTGTAACTGCCTTGACACTTTTACTTGTCATTAACTGTTCTCCTTAGTTGATACTCCGTATATTCTTGCTGGCCTGACTATAAATGATCTTTACCATCAGAATAGACACAAAATATCTACAGGGTTTTCACAGCCCTGCACAACAATCATAGGCAAGAAAAAAACTGCAAAGAAACAATATAAGCAGAAATAATATTTAGGATGCAAGACTGCCAAAACTATAGTAAATACCAGTTGTTCTCCATTTTGTTTATGAAAAATTATAAAAAGAGTTAATATAATCTACTACCATATTAACAAGAACAAAATTCAGAAACAATTTCACCATGAAGCCCTCAAAGAGTTAATATAATCTACTACCATATTAACAAGAATAAAATTGACAATTTCACCATGTAGCTCTCAATGTCAGGAGACTTCCCTTATATGCAATCTAAATTAAAGCCCTGTCTAAATATACTGAACCAGAATAAATGATTCTTGTGGCCTTCTAGCCCTAAAATGTTGGGAAATGAATATGTGGGTATAGATATATGCTTAAACATACAGGAGGCATGCTGTACAGACAGGTGCATATGCTGTAATCCAATCACCATTTGGGAGATGCTAATACAGTGTATGAAGAAGTACATTCTTTGCCGACAATTCTTAAATTTTCTTCCTAAGACTTGCCCACTCCAGTGAAACATCGCAGGCTATTGTGCTGCCGTAAGAGGCAGCTCAACTGCTCTGTGGCAGGGAGAGACAGACTTTTCAGGACTCAACACAGTTCCAGTTCCACTGATCAGAGCCATGTGAGAGCATACGCCAAAATTCTCTCCTTTACTGGTCTCACTGAATATCATTAATTGTCTGGGTGCTTCCTGCTATCTGGTAAAAACAAAACTGACGTTGCTCAACTGTTTCTTTTCCTAAAAAGACAGAGGGAGGATAAAACTCCATTGGAATAATTGCTCCTCTGATCCCTACCTACAAAAGACCTCTACCAACATAAAAAAAATCCTTCTCTTGCAATTTTGAAAAAGAGCAACTGCTCCCATTGACTGACACTCTAAATTTTAGGCCTCCATCATTTCTAGAAATACCTAGTTAGTCCTAGTTAGCCATAACATAGGGCTAATTTACTGCCTGGATGCTGATAAACTACTGAAAAAGTACAGAAACAGAGTAGAACAAGTCCATTTTATTAAAAAAAAACAATTATTTTACTCTCAAATCATGAAAGAAAGTAGAGAAAAATGTAAATAATTTAAAGCACATATTAGTTGTCTGTTACAAGTATTTTTCAAATCACAGATGTGAATGAATACATACAAATACATTGAAAGGACAAAATATACTCCAACTAATAATTGATTAGCCAAAGGAAAAGCACTAAGTTAAAGAGGAAGATAACATACTAGGCAAAGCTCTTTGTTTAGATTATCTGTTTTCATTCTTGCTCAGTAGTTTTTTGTTGCTACTGTTTTTTGTTTTTGTTTTTGAGACACGGCCTCACTATGTATTTCAGGCTGGCCCTGAACTCACTGTGTATTCCAAGCTGATGTCAAATTTGCGGCGATCCTCCTGCCTTGGCCTTCCAAGTGCTAGAATTACAGGCATGTACCACCATGCCTGGCAGTAGCCACAATTATTATCTCCACTTTGCAGGTAAAGAAAGTAAGAGTGGGAAAAATTATATGGTATTAATGAGGAATGAACCCCAGATGTATGTTCCAGAGTATGGGTGCCACTTAACTACTCTGTTGCATGTTACAGGACCATCATCAGAGAATAAGTTCCTTGAGGAGCACAGTGCCCTACAACAGGGTGGAAAAAAGTAGGCATATTTTACAGGAAGAAGTGCCATTGCCAATTGGTCCTCAAGTCACTGGTGTCTCACCATCTCAGATGGCAAAGTGATGTCCTCTGGGCGTGGCACCCCAGAAGGGGGAAGCAGGGTAGCACCTGCCTCCTCCTCCTTCCTGAACACTAAAAAAAGGAGCTTCCAGCTCACAAGGCCTCCATCCTGGGGGAAAACTCTCAGTTCTGCTGCTTCTCCCAACCCTCTCTCCTAAAAGCATCCCTAAAACTACTCCCAATATCCATACCAGCCCTAACCAAAAGAGAAGGTTTTCCTGTCTTGGGGAACACTAGACCACTCCTCCGGAAAGCAAAGACATGTTTTCTCTCAGCTGCCTTCTACCATCCCAGCTTAAGTAGAAAAGCCTACTGAAGCTAACGTCCACCACAGGAAAGAAGCATTCGATGACTATGTGGCTGAGACCCACATAACCCTGGGGCGCCTGCCCTCTGCCCTCCACCTGACAGTCCGCAGCCCATCGTGGGTTCCTCTCCACACCTACGGCCACCCCTCATGATGCATGCCTTGGAGGCAGGAGTTTTCATGGATACAAGTGGATGAGTAAAACACTCATCACAAGCACAGCATGTACCCTGCCTGGCCACTTCATGGACACTCTGTGAAGGAAAGGTAAGTGGCTCATGCTGAACAACAATTCTTGGCACTTAGAAAAATCCTACTGTGAAGAAAGCCCTTCCAACAAAGGAAGGCCACATTTAGGACCTAAGATTAAGAAGATGTAATGATTTAGTCACAAGAGAAAAGCTTATAAGGTGGAAAACAGAAGGATTATGGACAAAAAAGTCAAATAAAAAAAGAAAGAAAAGCTATAAAAAAAGAAAGAGAAGCTATTTTTTAATGTTTCCACAAGTAGCTAAGTACTTAATCCCCTTGAGATTGACAGAGTATTTTTATTTATCTGGGCAAAAAGCTTTTTTCATTTCAGCTTCTTCACAAGAAAGTTCAAGCTCTATGACCCAGGAACCACTATGGACACAAAGAACATGGGCTGCAGTATCTACTGAGTTTTACAAAACTTAGTTTACAGAAATACTTCCTAGAAGCAATATGTGATTACTAAATTATCAGACAATTTTATTTCATAATAAAATTACAACTATAGTATGTCCAAATATGTTTAGAGGTGATAATCACTAATTGTGTGTGTGTGGTACTGGGGATTAAATCCAGGATCTTCACATCGAGCTACATCCCCAGTCGTTTATTTTTACTTTGAGACAGAGTCTCACTAAGTTGAGCTCAGGCTGCACTCAACTTGGAATCCTCCTGCTGCAGCCTCCCAGAATGCTGGCATTACAGATGTGTGCCACCACACCAGGCTACAATCACTAACTTTAACTGACCCAATTGCTAAAATAATTGTTCTAAATTATTTTTAAAAATAGAACTGATTATTTATATTGCTCATTAAAAAGGCTTTAATGTAGAAGCATTAACTCTTACTTTGTACAATGTGCTACATTTTTTCACTATTACTATGAGTGAACTACATAACAGCATAAAATCTCTAGTAAATACATCCTGAAATAAACTGACTTCAAGTTAGGATTTAGATAAATATCTGTTAAAAAACATGAACTTGAATTTCTCTGCCCATATCCTAAAAATCCAACCTAAAGTCAAAGACATATTGCCTTATGTTAAATTCATCTTAAATACAAGTTATACAAACAAATCAATTTTTCAAAGAACAATATTAATATACCTTGTCAAAAGGAATCCCATATTTCTTCAATACTGATGGAGAAATCAGTGTCATCTTGTGGCGAAGAAATGCATCACACCCTTGGGAGCTGCTTGGGAAAAAACCTAAATAGAAAAAATAAATACAAACAGCACTAGGTCAATTAAGTTAAAATAGCATGTATAAATACATATACCTTAAAGTTTAGTGTTCTTACAGAATGGTAGTTTTATGCACATAAGACTAGTTGACTACCAAAAAAATCTTCAATTCAGAATCAAAATTCTTAAAATGTAAAGGATTCATTTCTACATCACCAAAGACTAAATTACCTCACAGAAAGATTTACCAAATACTGTTTTTGTGAATACATAAAATTACTAAACTTTAGGGATCAATTTTAATTGGAATCATATTTGGATTCAATCTGTGTGATATCTGCTAAATAGACAAAATATTAAATCAGGTTGTGAAAATAAGTATGCATTTGCATAGTGGAGTCTCTCACCTGCGACTCCAAGGATTGATCCAGAAGCACTCACTCAAACATCTGGGATACACCACATACCTAGTAGCTTCTCACCTTTCTTCATTTCTTTCTAATCAACTTGAAACTGCTACTAACTTCTAAAGTTCTACAGCACAGTAAGATAACTACTTGACAACAACTAATTGAATCTTTCAAAATAATTAGTAGAAAGGATTTTGTATGTTCCCAACATGAAGAAATGATATACCCAAGGTGATAAAAATGCCAATTACTTTTATCTGTCATTACCCATGGTATACATGCAGTGAAATGTCATTCTGTACTACATAAATATGTACAATTTCTATCAATTAGAAATAAAATCTATTTTTTTAAAAACTGCTATTAATTTTCTGAAATAACTTCCTGGATGCCACCCACCAAATGCTCAAGAACCTGCCTCAACAACCTGTCTGGAGAAGCATTTGGAGGGGACATGTATGAGAGTAAGCTGAACACACAGCAACCCTTCCATTAAACAGTACAGTATACATCAGGACTGACTTCAATTCTGCACCTCTGTCTGAGGCAGACCCTCATTAATTTGGTGATGGAGGCTAGCGAAATGAAAACGAGTGTGCTTAATGCCCTGATTGTCACTTCCTCCCTCGGAGGGCACATTATATCGCTGACAGGAGAGGAAAGCAAGAAAGCACCAAGAGGAGAGAAGGAGACACAGAAAAAACAAGGAAGTCTCACAGCGGGAGGATACAAAGGAAGAGGTAAGCACCAGGAAAACACATGTAATGCATGTGAGTACTGTGGGAAGAACTACTAGTGTTCCTCCATGGTCAGAATGAAGGACGAATAGCTAAAGATGTGATTTATGTAACTCTATAGCTCACTACATACAACTACCTCAAGAATGTGACCAGTGAAATAAAAGAATCATCACCACTCATTAATAAATCATAAACCATTTTAATCTTACATGAAGAATTTCCGAGGAAAATTGTTTAAGTAAATAAGTCTTTTTTTTTTTTAATTTTGGTTGACTGGGGGTTTTGTTTGTTCTTTCTTTTTTGGTTTTCGGTTTTTGGTTTTCTGAGTCTAGGTCTCACTATGTAGGCCTCAAGCTTTCAATCCTCCTGGCCTCAGCCTCCCAAGTGCTGCAATTACAAATATGTGCCACCACAAACAGAATAAATAAGCCTTTACTGATTCCATCATAGGGTAAGTAAGACAACAACTCATTAAAAAAATTCAGTCAGGAGCCATTGGGGTATAAGCAACAAACTGCTAAAAACTGTATGTTCTGATAAAGCATCTGTACCTAATCTTAAAAAATGGGGGGCAGGGTGTGTGTGTGTGTGTGTGTGTCCAGGCATGGTGGTGTTATGCCTGTAATACCAGCACTTGGGAGGCTGAGGCAGGAGGATCGCTGAGAGTTTGAGGCCAGCCTGGGCTACCTAGGAGTTCAAGGCTGTCCTGAACTACATAGTGAGACTCTGACTAAAAAAAAAAAAAAAAGGTGAGAGGAGGGGCCCACAAATACAAAAGTGTTTGACTATGGAAGGATCAGAAACACTATCACTTTCAACATATAAATTAAAGGCACAGTTTGTCTCTACGTGGACATCTGATGCAGTCCTCTGCTTATGGCTACTATTTACACTACATAAACACAAAATAAAACATTAGGGAATGGAAACGTCAAGTCTAAAAATACAGTCTCACCCTAACTCTTACACACTGAGACTGAAGCACACCTGGGCAGTCACGAAATACAAAATCCATAGAGCAACTACTGGTGAGCCCAGAAGCCTCCATGGAGAGATACATCACTGGAGTACAGTGGTGGACACAGCAGATAGTGGAGGCTGGTGAGTTGTTTAGGTTCAGACTTGGCCTCAAAGAGGGCAACTGGCTGGTCGCCATCTTGGAGAGGGGCGAACTGAGCTCAGAAATCAGAGAAGCTGCTCGTAGCTCCATCTAGCATCTCCCAGTGTTCAGGGCAAGGCAGAGCTGAGTTCGAATGGGCAGGAGGTCAAGGAGCCCAGTCCAAGCCAGCAAGAGACACATGGTGTGTTGCTGGCTGAACAATTTGGGTTCCAACCTCACAGTCAGAAACCAGCCTGAATTTAAATAGAATTAAAGTTGCAAGTTTGCAGGGATTATCCACTACCTTGCCATAAATCTACTGCTGGGATTAATCAACACAGATCTGGACCGGCCCACCCTGTCTACCAGTGACAATACAGACATGCCTTGAACTGAACACTGTTTTTACTCTTCCCTTTTTTTTCTTTCTCTTTTTTCCCTGTATTTTCTTGTTTTTATATAATTGTGAACATTGTTTCTAGATTGTTGTTACTGTTTTTTTCTGTTCTTTTTATTTCTTCCTTCTCGCTTTCCCACCTGTCTTCTTCATCAGTTTCCCAAAGTTTACATAATCTTCCTTTGTCCTAAAGACTTACATCTCTATTTCTTCTTCTATTTCTCTATTTTTTGTACTAACCCCTTTTGAATTTTCTCCCTGAGGATAAAACTAAGGGCACAGTTACTGCATACAATTTTCTGGTTTGTTTTAGATTCTGATACATAACCACAAATCTAGTTCATATGGTTAAAGGTGGCAAATTAAGTTACAGATGTCTGTCTTTCTAGGCTGTGGTTGATGCTATTGTTATCACCAACTGTACTACTTTAGCTAAGGTGACATAACTGTTCTAATCAGTTGTTCTGAGACTGCCTGAGGGTAATAAACAATACTATAGGCCAGTGTCAAAAAACCAGGGGCTAGGCCAAATAGACAGCAAAGTCTCACCCCCAATAAAGTGAAGAGGTAGGATCTTGCAACAGTCTCAAAACTCAAAAGTCAGCTACACCTGGAAGACACCTCAAGAAGTAGTCATTTCCAAAATGTTCTCAATACTAGCAATCAAGCTACCTGCCACAAGCATCAACCCAAGAATAAAATTTTTAAAAATAGGAAATAAGACATGTAAAGCAAGATACAACCCCAGACTTCTAGCTCACCAAAGGCAAACCCAAGGGGCAATAAGGTGGAGTAAATTGAAAGCCACCCACCTGGACTGTCACAAGTGGTAACAGCGAAATAACAAAGCACATGCATGAGACTCTAGAAAAAATTCAAAGAAGAAATAATTTCTCAGATAACTACAGAGATGGTGATGAGAATAAAGGACATGATTACATGATTAGTGACTCTAGAGCAGATACAGATTTAAAAAAAAAAAAAAAAAAAAAAAAAAAAACAAAAAGAGGAGCTTAGGAAAATCATGGAAACCATGAATGCCCAAACATAGAAAGAAATGGAACCCATGAAACAGATTCAAACAGATATCCAAGAAATTAAAAATTCGTGGAAAGTAGAGGCAGCAGAATGAATCAATGTGAGGACAAACTATCAGATACAGAAGACAGGATTGCAGGTGGCGATCATGAAAAGAAAGAGGTCTTCAAAATATCAAGGGCCCCTGAAAAAAAATCAATCTAATAGTTGCTAAATGATATCAAAAAAAAAGATTGATTGAGTCAATGACAAAGCAGGAAACAGCACAAATGACATAAAAAAAAACAAAAAAAACAAAAACCTGTTCAGAGAAGCAATAGCAGAAAACCTCCCAATAATGGAAAAAGAATTTGACATACAGATAATTGAGGCATATAAAACTCCAATTAGCCATGATCAACAAAAACCTACCCCAAGGCATATAATACTGAGGATTTCAGAACAAAATATTAAAAGCTGTTAAAGAAAAGAAACAAATCACCTAAATAAAGGAAACCCCATCAGAACCACAGCAGACTTCCCAACACAAACCCTCAAGGCAAAGAGAGTTTGAAGTGAAGTATTTCAAGCCCTAAAAGAAAACAACCTCCAGCCCAGACTTATGTGCCCTGGAAAACTGTCTTTCAAAATTGACAGAGAAGATCCTTCCATTACAGTGAACACTCGATGAAATTCGTGACCAAGAAATCAGCACATCAAAATGTTCTGAGGCTGGGGATTTAGCTCAGTAGTTAGAGTGCTTGCTTAGCAAGCACAAGGCCCTGAGTTAGATCCCCAGCACCAAAACAAACAAACAAACAAAAAAACAACATTCTAGAAAGAGATAACAAGGCCTAAAACTTTGTGAACCCCAACTGAACAAATCCACCAAGCAAGGCAAGTAATTAAACAAAGCAGGTGAAAAAGGGAACCAACAACAGGAAAATAATATGACAAAGATAGGTCAATATGTATCAGTTATAACCATCAATGTAAATGCTCTCAATTCACCAATCAAAAGAAACACACTGGCAGAATGGATCAAGAGGCAAGATCCAACTATATGCTGCACACAAGAAACACATGTAATTCAAAAAGAAATTCAAAGACTGAAAGTCAAAGGATGGAAAACAATACTTCATGTGACAGGAAGACAGAAAAAAGAAGGAGTAGCTAGTCTATTTGCAGACAAAGTGGATTTCAAGCCAAGAATGATTAAGAGAGACAAAGACGGTCACCACATTCCTGTAAAGGGAACAATCTAAGAGGATGAGATAACAATCATAAATATATATGCACCAAATACCAGCACATCCAACTATATAAAACAAATATTGACAGACAAGAAAAACCAAATAAGCATTAATACAATCGCAATGGGGAACTCAATACCCAACTGTCACAAACAGACAGATCAACTAGACAAAAAAAAAAAAATCCACAGAGAAATATCAGAACTGAAGCAAACTTTTGAACAAATGGACTTAGTAGATGTCTACAGAGTGTTCCACACCAGAACATCAGAATACACATTCTTTTCAGATGCACAATGGGACTTTCTCCAAAATAGACCACATATTAGTTCATAGAACATGCTTAAGTAAAGGAATTGAAATTATCCCATGAATATTATCAGACTATAATGCAATTAAATTGGAAGTCAATGGCAAAAGGAACCACACAAACTTCGTAAACACATGGAAATTAAATAACACGCTCCTGAACAACCAATGGGTCACAGATGAAATTAAAGAAATTAAATGTTTCTACAATTAAACAATAATACCAGTACCACATACTGAATCTTATGGGATACAATGAAAGCAGTCTTACATGCGGAATTCATAGCAGCAAACTCCTATATCACAAAAACAGAGCAAGCTCAAACTATCTCATGTTGAATCTCAAGCTTCCAGAAAAAGAAGAGGAAATAAATCCCAAAGCTCACACAGGAAGGACATTATAAAGATCAGAGCAGAAATCAATGCAACTGAAACAAAGAAAGCAATACAAAGAATGAATCGAATGAGTTGGTTCTTGCAAAGATTAAATAAAACTGACAAACGCTTAGCCAACCTTATCAAACAAAGAAAAGACTCAAATCCATGCCATTAGGAATGAAAAGGGTGGAATCACAACAGATCCTGAAGAAATCCAAAAAATCATCAATACCTACCTTGAAAACCTTTATTCTAATAAGATGGAAAACAGAAGAAATGGACAGATTGGCAGATACGTATAAATTACCAAAGTTGGATCAAGAAGATAAAAGATTCTAAATAACCCAATATCAACCAAGGAGATTAAAGATGTAATTAAAAACCTAGCAACAAAGCAAACCCCAAGTCCTGGCAGATTCACTAGTAAATTCTACAAGAAATGTAGAGAGTCACTGCTTGCCGTGCTGTCTTCTGCTGTCTGCCATGCCACTCTGCCTCGGATGTGGCCAATTATGGACTAAAACTTCTAAAAACTTCTATTTATATATTTATATATATAAATTATATATATTTATATGTATAAACTTTATATATATTTTTATATATATATATTTATATGTGTGTGTGTATTAGAGAAGATCTCATGCCACTACTCCTCAAACTCTTTAATGAAACTTAAAGGGAATCAATATTCCCAAATTCACTGCTGGAAACAAGTATTAATCTGATAGCAAAACTAGAGAAGGATCCAACCAAGAAAGAGAACAACAGGCCAATTTCCTTAGTGAACAGAGACACAAAAATTCTCAGTAAGATACTGGCAAAAGGAATGCAGCAAATCATCAAAAAGATTATACACTATGACCAAGTAGGATTCATCCCAGGGATGCAAGGATGGTTCAACATGCAAATCAATAAATGTGATACACCGTATTAACAGAGCCAAGGACAAAAACCATATAATCATCTCTAAAGACACAGAAAAAGCATTTGACAACATCCAAAACCCATTCATAATAAAACCCTACAGAAAATTGGAATAGACGGCCTTTATCTCGATCTGGTAAAAGCCATCTATGACAAGCCAACAGCCAACACCATAATTAATGGACAAAAACTAAAAGTTTTCACTCTAAAACCAGCAACAAGACAAAAATGTCCACTATTACCACTGTTATTCAATATAGTTCTGGAAACATTAGCCAGAGCAATTAAACAGAAGAAAGATATAAAAGGAATGCAGATAGGAAAGGAAGAAGTTAAATTATCATTATTCGTGGATGACATGATACTCTACACAGAAGATCCCCTCCACCAAAAGACTTCTAGATTTAATAACCAAATTCAGCAGGGTAGCTGGATACAAAGTCAATATTAAAAAGTCAATAGCATGCCTGTATAAAAATAACAAACTTGCTGAGAGAGGAATTAGGGAAATAACACCTTCACAATAGCATAAAAAAAAAAAAGAAGTATCTAGGAGCCAATCTAATGAAGGAAGTAAAAGACCTAGACATTGACAACTAAAGTACTCTGAAAAAGGAGACTGAAGAGGATATCAGAACATGGAAAGATATCTCTTGTTCCTGGGTAGGAAGAACAAATAGAGTGAAAATAGCCATACTCCCACAATTGTTGTACAGATTTAACAAGATCTGAATCAAAATACCAAGAGCATACCTCACAGAATTAGAGAAAACAATCCAAAAATTCATTTTAAACCAGAAAAGACATAGAAAAGAAAAGTAATTCTGGGCAGTGAAGACAATGTAGGGGCATCACAATCCTTGACCTGAAATTATATTACAAAGCTACTGTGATAAAAACAGTAATGGTATTGGCAAAAAAAAAAAAAAAAAAAAAAAAAAAAAAAAAAAAAAAAAAAAAAAAAAAAAAAAAAAAAAAAAAAAAAAAAAACAAGGATCAATGGAACAGACTAGAAGATGCAGAAACAACTCCAAACTTTGAGAAAGGGGCCAAACACCTTCACTGGAAGAAAGATAGTCTCTTTAATAAATAGTGCTGGAAAAACTGGCTTTCCACGTGCTGAAGATTAAAATGACACCCATATCTTTCACAGTGCACTAAAGTAAAATACAAATGAATCAAAGATCTAAATACTAAAACAGAAATACTAAATCAGCTGGAATACAGGCTAGGTAGAACTCTTGAATACACAGGTGTAGGCAAAGCCATCACCTCCAATGAATGACTCTCCAATCACCTGATTGCACAGGAAATATCACAAAGAATCAACAACGGGGATTGCATCTTATTAAAAAGCTTTTGCACAACAAAAGAAACCACCAACAGAGTGAAAAGACAACTCACAGAGTGGGAAAAATTTTTTGCCCAGATGCTCCTCAGACAATGGACTACGATCTAGACTATATAAAGAACTCAAAAAAATCAGACCCCCACCCCAAGTTTAAAGAAATGGTCCTCTTCACTCAATTCAGAAATGGTCCTCTGAAATGAATAGACACTTTGCAGATGAAGAAGTAGAAACAGCAAATACATATAAGAAAAAAAGTTCAACATCACTGGTCATCCAAGAGATGCAAATTAAAACAATGCTGAGATTCCACCTCACTCCTAAAGAATGGCCAACATCAAAAATCAACCGATAACAAATACAGGTGGGGCTAGGGGGAAAAGGAACCCTTCTCCACTGTTGGTGGGAATGTAGACTAGTGCAAACACTGTGGAAATCAGTATGGAGATTTCTCAAAAAACTAAAAGTAGGGCTGGGGATTTAGCTCAGTGGTTAGAGCGCTTGCCTGGCAAGCAAGCACAAGGCCCTAAGTTCAATCCTGAGCACCAAAAAAAAACCAAAACAAAACAAAACAAAAAAAACTAAAGGTAGAGGTTTCATTTGACCCAGCTATTCTCCTTCTTAGTATCTTCCCAAAAGAATCCAAAGCACCATACCACATTGGTACATGCACACCCATATTTATAGTGGCACAGTTTGTGATAGCTAAATCTTGGAAACAGCCCAAATGACCATCAACCCATGAAAGGATAAAGAAGATGTGGGGTTTTTTTTTCAAACAATGGAGTATTACTCTACCAAAAAGAGGATAAGCTTGAGACATTTCTCATAAATGGATGCAGCTGGAGATCACACAAATAAGTTAAATAAATCAGACACACATTCTTAAATACCACATTGTTGCTCTGGTGTGAGAAACTGAAAGTATAAATAAGGACCAAAATGTATAATATATATTGGGGAAAGGGAAGAAATTGTCCAAAAGGGAACAAGAAAGGGAGGAGGGGAGAAGGAAAGGAGGGACAAGGAAAAAAGTATACAAGGAAAAAAATAGAAACAGAGCTTTTTAAATAAAAGAAGAGCAGTTGAAGGGAGTGGAGGGAAAAGGGAATATAAGAAGCAAGATCTATCATGTACAGGTACAAATTTCCTGTGATGAATATGATCATTATGTATATCTAAAACATACCACTAAAATAAAAAAATTAATTTAAAAAACCCACGGAAATATTTTAATTATATAATTCAAATGGATCTATCACATTTTTAAAATCTAACTTTGGCAGCACTAAATGACTTAAATTTTAAATTAAAATCAATGAAGAAGAATATATTTAATTTATTTTTGATATGGATTTGTAATCAGTACCTGAATAATGTGGTGACCGGTCATAAGTTAATTTAAATTGGAAAACCACCAAAGAAAGGCAATTTGCAATATATCAAGAACTTCACATTGGTTTAGAAATTATATTTATAATGAACTATCAGAATTATATTTTACATCATCCTGAAAACTGTTTCATAACCACCACAAATTATATACAAAGTATGTGTCTTAAAATGAACTTTATGCCAAAATGCCTGAAGGGCTAACAGGTTCATAGTCTAGTTCCATGGTCTACAAAAATTACTTTAATGCAACATATAAGCAAGCTGATACCAGAATACTATTTGCTACAAAAATGATACTATTTTTAAAGATTAAAAATTACACCAGGTTAATAAATGAAAAAATACCTTTGGAGTCATGTATACGAAAGTAACAAAATCAGTCACAGAGAAGATTATACCTAACTAAAAACTCCACCTAAGACTTTCACAAGTTTTCCAACTCACTGATTACGAGACAATTCAGCATGGATCAAACATTTTACAAATAGTTCTTTACCTATGCCTTTCTGAATTCATTTTGTAAATTTCATAAGGGGTCTTTTTAAAAATTTTTAGTCACTTATTTACAAGAAATCTCTAAAACCTGTCATAATTCAATGTTTACTATAATACTCCATAAGAGTTGCCAACTTACCAGGTATCTGTCTCTGTCTGTATCTCTTTCCCTCCTTCCTTCCCTCTCTCTCTTTCTCTCCCTCCCCCCACCCACACACACACACAACAGGACTGTCTGTTCTTTCACACTCCTAAAGACCAAGAAGTTCAAATAAAGAATATTCTGTGGTGCCTCTCAGCCATGTAGTAGAGGCAACCCACCATGACACCTCACTTGGCCCACCAACAAGTAAGATATCAACTGCAAACACACAGAATAAACAGGGCACATCTTTCAACAGCATCTGCTTTTGTCCGGTTGAATCACTTGGCTTGTATTTACAAAGAAACATACAGAGAGGAGCGTGATACAAAATCTGTGTTGAGTGCTGGGAGTGATGGGGCTCCGCTCTGACCACGTAGAAAGGTTCTGAAGGAAGGATTAGAGAGGCAGCCTACACTGAGGTGCGAACTACCCTGTGGAACTTTGTATAAATCTTATCCGAGGCCCTCTTAGGGGCATGCTCAACAAACAAGCTTGTCTAAGCATCAACTCTCCTTCTCTCCTTCTCCCTATATTCCCAACACACACATGTGCATGCACATCTTCAATGTAGTAAGTAGCAGAGCTGTTTTATTCCTGAATCTTCATGTTTTTAAAGACTTGAAACCAGCTTCATTTTGTCCATTTGTTAAGAAGTTGGGAGTTCAGCCTTGCACTCTTGTAGCTTTGACTAGTCACAGAATCAACCAATGCCTCAATATATCCACCTGTACAATCAAGGTGTTATCACTACCTTCTTTATCAGGTTCTTCTGAGAATCTAATCAGATAATCTACACAAAAGTAAGTCTTGGTCATAACATGAAAACAATCTAAATGTCCATTAACTAATGGATGACTAAGCAAAATGTAGTACATCCATACAATGGAATATTACTCAGACATAAAAAAGAATAAAGTACTGATACATGTTATAAGATGGAAAATACAAATCAAAGAAGCAAGACACAAAAAGTCACACATTGTACTACTCCAGGTATATGAAACATCAAGAATACGTATAGACATAAGAACAGAAACTAGTACCAAGTTGCAGGGAGAGGGGGATAGTGTACAGATACAGAACAAAGGCTTACTATATAGAGTTTCCTTTAGGGGCAGTGAAAAGGTCTTGGGTCTAGATAGTTACACACATGACATCCTAGAAAACATAAAACTGTAGGGAGATAAATTAGATTAGTGGTTGCCAGCAACTAGAGGTAGGAGTTACTGGCAAAGGGGCATGAGGGAACTAGGAATATGTTCTATACCTTGAAAATGGTGGTGGCTACTCTACTGAAGACATTTACCAAAGCTCACTAAACTGTATTCTTTTTTTTTTTTTTTCCTTTGGAGCTGGGGATCGAACTCAGGGCCTTGTGCTTGCAAGGCAAGCACTCTAATCACTGAGCTAAATCCTCAACCCCTAAACTGTATTCTTAAAAGACGCTCTTTTGCAAGCAGAAAGAGTACCAAGAGACGGAGGGAGAACAGAAGAAAAAGGGGGCATGGAAGTACAAGAATTAAGATATATTAAGTACATGTACAATTGGCACAAGTATATTGGTACAAGAAGAATGTAATCATTATGTACTGCAAACATGTACTAATAAAAATTAGACTTTAAAAATAAAATCACAAAATAAATAAATTAATTAATTTTAAAAAATGACAAGCACAAAACAGAGTTTTACTGTAAGCAAATTTTACCTGAAAAATCTAACCAAAAACTTGCTAATTTTTTTTCAATTGTCTTAGAAAGGGAGCAGATGTAACAAGTATATTCTTCCCTTCAGCAGAGAAATTCTCCAGGCTGTCACCTGGTCTTCACTTTATAATATCTTAGCTACTACTAAGGGATGCTTTCAGCATCCCAATCCTGTATGGCAAAGTACAGACACAGGCTGTTCCTTTAAACCACCAAAAATTTCAGCCTTGAGGAAAGATTTTAAAAAACAAACTGCAGTAACATTTTAGTTGGTACATAAACACTAATTCTGAGAAGTTGACAATAGTTACTGAACCACTTAGAAAAAAAGGAAGAAAGGAAAAATCAAATGTGCACATCTACGTCCACAACAGCAAGAAAATTTACATAATTTCATTTGAATACAGTTGAAATTTACTAAAATATGCTTTGAGAGTTTTTATAATGGTTTTGCAATGTTTACTTAACTTATGGACATTGGAAGTAGGACAGTTTCTTCAATGAATGGCGCTGGGGAAGAGGAGGTATAGCTCAGAGGTAGAGTGCTTACCTAGTACACATGAGGTTCTGTGCTGAATCCTTAGTAATAAAATAAATAAATGAATATTTAAAATTTAAAAATAAATGATGCTGGGAAAATTGGATATCCACACACAAAGAATGTAATTAGATGCTCTCATTTCATATGAAAAATCAACTAAAAATTGATCACACAACTAAATATAAAACCCAAAACTGCAAAAGAACTACAAGAAAATACAGGGAAATCACTTGAAGACATTCACATAAGCCAAGATTTGGGATAAAACCCCCAAATCACAAGAAACAAAAGCAGTAACAAAAAAATGGCATTATATCAAAGTAACAAACTTCTGCACAGCAAGGAAACAGAGTGAAGAAGCAACCTTAAGAAAGAGAAAAATATTCATCTAACAAAGGGTTAATGTTCAGAACATATAAGGAATACAAATAACTCAAGAGAAAAAATCTGATTAAAAAATGATCTGAATAAACATTTCTCAAAAGTACACACATAGATGGCCAATAAGTATGTGGGAAAAAATGTCCCCAGTACTGAAATCAAACAAAACAAAAACAAAGATATGGCAAGAGATTAGGAGGCAGTTCAGAGACAAAGCATGAAGCCCTGGGTTCAATCCTCAGTAACTGCATAAAGAAAAAGAAAAACAAAAACGTATAAGAGAAAAATGCCCAATTTCATTATCATGAAGGAAATGTAAACCAAAGTCACAATGAGATATCACCTCTTCCCAGTTGGAACAGTTATTACTAAAAAGACAAAAAAGAATACAACCAAGGATGTGAAGACATGGGAATCTTTATACACTGTTTTGGGGAATGTTATTATAGCCATACAGAAAACAGTAATAAGGTTCCTCAAAATACAAAAAATAGAAACATCATACAATAAAACAATAACACAATTTGGTATATATTCAAAGGAAATGAATTTACTACATCAAAGAGATACTTGCATTTACCATATTTATTTTAGCACTATTCATAATAAGCAAGATACAGAATCAACTAAGGTATCCATCAACACATGATTGGATATTTAAATGTGTTATATATACATAATGAAATGTTATTTGCATGAAAAACAATGAAATCCTGCCATTTCTGGCACTTTAAGATGGAACTGGGCATATTCCCACTCAGGGAAGCTAAAAGTTACCTCATAGACAACAGTAAGTAGAATAATCATCACTAGAACCAGGAAAGGTAGGAATAAGAGGGATAGACAGAGATTAGCTAATGGCATCAAAACCTTGCTAGATAGGAAAATCACTTCCAGTATACTGTAACACCCACTAGGCTAACCGTAGTCTATGATAATGTATATTGCCAAATAACTAGAAGAATCCAAAGTGTCTCAGTACATAGAAATGATAAATGATGGAACAGAGGAAATGGTAATTACCTTGACATGATTACTACACACTGTATATGTGTTGATTTATCATACTATACTCTATAAATATGTAAAACTATTGTCAATGAAAAATTAAAAACAAAAATCATACAGCTACCATACAATACTAAGAAAAAGAAACAAGAAGAGGATATAGGAAATTGTTTCTATGGGGAAAGCTTTCATAGATACACATATATATTAGCACACGAAATTTTTCAATGTTTATCCATGAACCAGTGAGCTACTCTGCACGGAAAGGGAATCTTTTACATTTTACTACATCCCTACTTGACAGGCTGACATTAGAGATTCACAGAGCTGGCCTGTCTGTACTTCCTACTGTTTGTGGAGTGGCTGGCTATGCAGGACTAGGTAGAAGATTATCTCTGCCCAGACTCTACTCTACTCCAAGGGTCCCATATTCCATTCATATCACTTCTGACTGATAGAACTTTCTAGGAGGAGTAAAAGAAAAAATTCATATTTGTACTGACCTTAGGATCAAGAAGCATGGTGCTTCTCTTGAGCAACTGCTTTATTTTTATCTCTTGAACATGGTGCCTTGGGTAAGGGTAAGTTTTTTCTACTTCAATCTGGTTACAGTAAATCCAAAGTTAAGATTTCCACCCAGTTTACAGATATGTAGGCCATTACTCTTGTGGTTTTTTTAACTGCATCTCTGAGAACATTTTGTATCTCTTCTCACTTTTTCATCCCTTCACATGTCATATGGACAATAAATGTCCACATCAACCAGGGATCCCCAGGCCAACCGAACTGAGATCAAACAGGTCAGGATTAGGCTAACCAGAATTTTCCTGCCTGACTATCCACCCCAAACTCACCCTTCAAGTCACAGAAATTTTCATTCCCCTACAGAACTGCTCCCTGCTACCTCGCATTCTCTTTCTGAATTCTTCTTCTCTGTTCCCTACTGCCTCTTAGAATTACCAGGAACACAGCTGGATCTAAAATATCCAAATATACTTAACACATACAGAGATGTCTATGACATCAATTTATGACAAAATTAAATTTAGAGATTGTTTCGCTATTCTTAATGTGACCTAATAGATTATTAGATGCAAATAAACATACCCTGATACACTCATTGATATCTATGGCTAACCCATGAGTTAGGTATGAAGGCAAAGGATATATGATTGGTCCTCTTCATTTTTTACAGCTTACAAGGAAGGACCTTTAAAATTGATAATTTATAATCAGGAGTATTTTATTTATAAGTCTTTCAAAACCAGACATTTTAATACAGTATTTTCAGACCATCCACTAAATGAATGCTTAAGGGAATAATATTTACTATTTTCAAAGCTAATAAAAATAATTCCTAATTCTGAGAGTGAAGTATGAAAACAGATCAATTTAGAATCTGTTCATAAAGTTAAAATGACTTGTTATTTATTTCTGCCTTGCTATTTTCTTGATAACAGTGGCTCATAATCTGTTTGAACCCAAATCTCTTAAAGTACTTGATGATGGCTTCCCAGTAATCTGCATATATGCTCAATTTGAATATTATTTCAAGGAAAGTACAGAATGCCTGCCTGTATTCCACCCACAGATCTTTGTCTATGGAACAAGATTCCCTGAAAATCACTCTAAGACCCTCTGTTTTTAGGGGTGTTTTTAATTAGTACACGTTTGCAGTATATAATGACCGCATTCATCATGGGGATCCACAGGCTTAAACTCAAGACTAGTAGATATTTAAAGGAAGGAAGAGGAGGGAAAAAAGTCTGGCGACATAGTTCAGGACTAGAGCACTTGTCTTGCATGCATGCCCATGACTCTAGGTTCAATCCCCAGCCATGCAAAAAAAAACTAAGTATTTATAAGAATGAATTAAATTAATCCTTCATAACAATGATTCTTATGTTCCCTTTTACTGAATACTGCTTTTTAATAAGATGACAGCCAGACACAGCAGCAGAAGTCCATACAGTCCCAGCTAAGAGAGAAGATCCTTTGAGCCCGAGTACAAGGCCAGCCTGAGCAATATAGTGAGCCCTATCAAATAAATAAGTAAATAAGTAAATAAGTAAATAAATAAGATTTAACAAATAAAATTTCAAATGAAAAAATAAATTTTTAAAAAATAAATAAATAAGCCAGGTAATAATAAGCCTATAATCCCAGTACTCAGGAGATTGAGGCAGGATTGTTCAAGTTCAAGGCCAGCCTGAACCATATAGTGAGACCCTGTCTCAAAAGCACACTCAATCAATCAATCATTGTATGTGTTAAAGCTAAAGTACTTGTAATAAGTATCTGTAAACATCTAAAAGAATAAACTCACTTTTACACTAATGTTGCTTGAAACAAGAATCTTGTTAAAAATTCATACTTCCAAAATTGGTTACACACTATCCTAGATCACATATTCTGCTAGTAAACAAAATTTTCACCAATGTAAACCTTTTTAATAGCATTATTCACAGTAAGAGACAAACGGAACACACTCACAAAAGTTTTTAAATGCTGTCAATTTAATCTTTATTTTGCTTAAGGTTATAGCAAAAATACTGTCTTATTTCTAAAACAGATGAGATTTAGGCATTTTAAAACTGAAATCTGAACTGTCACTCATGATTTAACATTATATACACCGCTATTCTCCTCTATATTTGCAATTTGATTGTATCAAACCAAAAATTAAAAATGCAATGACATTACAGACAAACATAACAACTATAAAAATTGCAACAATTCTCTTGATTTTTTTATTGCATTTATGTCTACATAGTATGTTTAAAAAAAAAAAAACCTGTGTAAATGAGAAAGCAGAAAAGCAGAAGAAGAGCAAAATCAAACTCCTGACTTTATTAGATGTAGGCCTAATATGTTCTAGATAAAATATTTGTAGGTGCCACAGTCAATCAAGATTTCAATAGAAACCAAAGATGAAAGCACTCATGCATAAAAGCCAACTGTGATAATTATGATGTGCAGACAAGATAATGGAAAATATCTGAGCCTGCTTTTCATTTTATGTATCAAGTGCTGCCTTGACCTAGACATTCCATAATGCTCCATCACATTTACTGCATTATTTTCTCATTTTAATTATTTAGCACAATTCAATTAATTTGGCTGGCATCTGGTTAGAGGACACAAACCCTCTACTCTGTTATAGGGTATTTTCCCTGCTTTGTTCCTCAAAATAATACTGCAAAACAGTTTTAAAGTTCTTGTTCAACCTTCAAGTTTACTAACCTCTTACTGATTAAACGATTGCCACCTATTTTCCTATAATGTCATTTTCAGACAGTTTATTTCAAAATATTAATAAACATTTTACATCACATGTTACTGACTCAAAACTGCAAAGTCTACATTGGCTTCATTTTAAAAGTTCTCTGGTGGTAAGGTTAATAGAAAATAGTAGAACAATTATTATAGAGAAGACAGCTCAGCATATAGCTTTAGCATAAAGTTTATTGCGTATGTATTTAAGGATTATGGTAATCATCTTCTAACCTCTGCTCTAATCTATTATCCAGAACCAGGACTCATCTACCTTAATATTCATGAAAATAGTTCCTAACAAAGTTCAAGACTACAATTACATTGCTATTATTACTATAATGTATTACATTTAAAAAACACTGGAATTTTATAGTTATTAGCCTGCTAAAATTATAATAATGCTTCTTATAAATATGATACTGTAACTATTCCTTTTAATACTCTCCTGTATTCTGGGGAAAGTAACTTTTAGATACCATTAATAATTTCTGTTCAGTACTATCAAGTCAAAGAATGGGGTTTGTCAGTGTCCCCATTTCATTATAAAAGGAAAGCATATATAATTCAGTGACAGAGTTGCTTTCCTAATGGAAAGCAAATCTAACATATCAATGAAGCTCAGATCAGTGCCTGACTAAAAGGGCATTTCTCATTCAGGAGTCAATCCTGTATAAACTCAGAATGTTTTGCTTCTCAGTTATCTCACAAATAGAATTCATATAAGTCAATACCAGCTTACATCTCCTGTGGGCAGAGTGGCTGGCAAAACAGAATATAAGGGTGGTGTGGTCCTCTCCCCATGTGTAATGCTACCTGAAGAAACTTAAGAGAGAGTAAAAGTCAGGAAGATGGCTGCTTTTGCTGGCACTCTCTGCATACACAAGCAGACACAAGGTAAAACCAGCAAGAGAGCAACCAGAAGAATTCTCCTGGCCTTCAGAAAGTTGAAGAAAGCCATAAAAACTTTAAAATTCTAGTTGCAGTAAAGTTAATTTTGCCAGTTCAAGAAGACACATTCTCATGTGTAACAAGTTAGCCAACAACATTCACGTTTATACTTCTGTTAAGTGCAGTCCCTGGCTCAATGAGCCACAGAGAAACTGCAGGTCACAGATGACATGACATAACCTTCCTGGGAAACAATATAGAAACATAAAAAGTAGTCATAAAACACCTTCATCTGAGACACTGTGAGCAACAACACTCTTTGGAAGGACATAACATAAAAGAAGTAAAAATAGTATTGGCACAATAATGTTAAATACTTTGTATAAAAGAAAAAAGCAGAAACAGCTGAAATAGACTTAAGTGAAATCACCTGGAGGTAATGCAACAGGAAAAATATTCACAAATTAATGTGAAAAAAGGGTTAAAAATGTTCAAATTAGAAAAATATTTAAAAGGCAGTAACTTCAAAAGGATAAAATTAATAAAGTGATATTTTATACTACAGAAATGTCTCAAAAACACAGATGCTATCAAAGTGAGAAATGGAAAGCAAATTTTACCTTGGGCTAGTCTTTCAAGTCGTTTTCCATGCTCCGGAGGTATAGCATACCTAAAATAGTAAACATAAATAAAAATTGTAAGTTTGTAATTTTCCTGCTAGTAATCTAAGGGTATCTATTCCTCAATGTTATGTAAAAAAATTCAATATTTGGGGTTAGGGATTTAGCTCTAGCAGTAGAGAACTTGCCTAGCAAGTACAAGGCCCTGAGTTCAATCCCCAGCACCACCAAAAAAAAAAAAAAAAAAAATCAACACTAAACTCCTCTTAGATGACCTGACCAGAGAGTAGAAAAACAATCAGTGCTATATCCCTCAACACCAAATGGAAGAAAACTCAACTTACAAATTGCCCATTTAAATGTTCCAGTTCAGCTCTCAAATACATTTTAAAGATTAGGGAACAAAACATCCAAGGCTAGTTATCCACGAAACCATTGGGACATCCTTTCCTAAGCCCAAAGACTTGCTCCTAATTCTCACAGCACTCTACAACACATGGGGCTCTTTGTGGGAACATGGTTTCAGTTTTGAAGTTAGTTAATTTGGGCTTCTGTTTTCAAGAAATATTTGAAAATGTTTTCATTGACTTATGAAGTATTTTTATTGACAAGCATGATAGAACATAAGTTACAAAAATATTTATATTTCTTCCAAGCCTTTCTAAAAACATTGTAATTTTCAAACAGGTTTTAAACACAAAGTTACCAGATGTGGCCTGGGGATGTAGCCAAGTGGTAGAGTGCTTGCCTAAAATGGGCAAGACCCTAGATATGAACTCCAGCACTACAAGGGGGAAAATCACGTATAGAATATAGAGAATTGGGGCTGGGGATTTAGCTCAGTGGTTAGAGTGCTTGCCTAGCAAGCGCAAGGCCCCAAGTTCAACACCGGCACAAAAAAAAAAAAAAAAAAACGAATATAGAGAATTTACAACTCTGTAATAAAGACCCCCCCAAAAAACTAGAAATTCTATTTTTTCAAAACGTTACTAGCCTTGCGTTGGTGGTATAGTGGTGAGCACAGCTGCCTTCCAAAACATTACTAGCCTTAAAAAAAAAATGTAACTTCTATTTGCTTATGATTATGTGACTCTTTAAATCTTGACTATAATAATTGTTCACCCCGGAAGATATTACTTGTACTATTCATTTCTAATCCCTATGTTTTCAAAAGTATAGTACTTGAAATCATTTACTGTGTAGTTATTAACAAATTTTAAAATGATAATCCCATAATATTCTGTACAAATCTAACTTTTTTATTTTTATGTGTGTCTCTGTGTGTGTGTGTGTGTGTGTGTGTGTGTGTGTGTGTGTGTGTTTTACCAGAAATTGAACACAGGAACTCTCTAACACTGAGTTACAGTCCTCCGGCCCCATTTATTTTTTAATTTTCATACAGGATCCTGCTAAACTGCCCAAGTGGAAGTTGAACTTGCAATCCTCTGGCTTCAATCTTCCAAAGGTGTAGGCATGTACCACTACACCTGGCTCTAAATCTAAATTTTGAGGTCTTTTATTTGGCAGGGGGAGCACTGGGGATCAAACTCAGGGCCTTGAACTTGCTAGGCAAGCACTCTACCACTGAGCTAAATCTCTAACCCTTGAGGTTATGTTTAATGAGGAAATTTATAATTATTAAAAAATAAATTTAAACAATTGCTTAATGTTTTAAGTAAAAATAATATATTCTTTCTGAAGACCTAACTTTCCTATGTTTACCAGCTCCCTCTTAGTACAAGTTACATTTTACTGAAGTAACTTATCTGAATGTACTTAACACCACACTTGGTTTCATTTAATGCCACTGATAATGTATGCAAAACTTAATTGAATCCAATGTAACTAGGCAATTCTCTAAAAGAAAGTTCAACTATATATCCTGTTCGGTAAGGCACTGCTAATGAAATTACTCCAATTGAATTGGTGAGATAAAATTTTAGCATAACTAAATGACAATAACACAATGTATACATAAAGCTGCTTTTTTCCAGTTTCTAAACCCTAGTTTACATCACAAATATATCCAGAAAACATATACATATATATATGTATCCCAATCAAGAATATCGCCTCTCTCAACACACATAAATACATGTGCATACACACATGCATACATATATTGGGTATGTGCCCGCCTATAAAGGATTGGATGTAAATGGAGATATTTATATATCCAGATTCGCTTTTCTAAAAAATTGGCAAAGGTACATATCTCCTCAATCTGAAGTATAACCATCTGTTCTCAGAACAGGTAAATCTGTTCATCTGCCACAGGAAGGAAGAGGAGGAAGTCAGACCTGATGGCTGTGCCCCAACTCTGGCCCTCTGTGTGCTCCTCCCATGCTCTGCATCACATCAGTTCTACAGTCGCCTAGTCTTCTAAATGCTTTTCTACACGCATACCATTTACAAGGTACTACTGTCCTATCTTGGCCAGATGGTTTGCTTAATAAATTCTACTTTTCTTTAGATTTGGAACACTGTCTCAGTCTATTATCGAATTCTATAAAAGATGTAGTTCATTTTAAGATTATAAATCAGTATAAATAAAATTCTTATGGTTAACCAACCAAGCTATAATCTGAAAGCTTCAGAAATTATGAAAGGAAATCTTCCTTCCAATCACTACTACTCACAAAGGGAGACATGCAATATTTCTTATTCCAAGTAGAGCCAAATTCTCACACTGTGAGCCACACTGCGGTAACACACAGTATAGCAAGATGGTGCAAAAACAACTTCAAGAACAGGTAACTTCCTTGCTCTGTTGCAGTCATTATCTTGCTCAAAGTTAATCCACCCATCTCCATGCTTATCCCTGTGATATATTATGTATGATTCTCTCTTCAGTGTTAACAATTCTATGCTTTGTAAAATAGTATTCTAAAAATAGCACATAGCTGCCTAATGTTTCATAGAGAAGTAACCTGCAGAGTTTCCTACATGCACCTAAGGCCTGCTCTAGGGCCTGACAGACAGAAGTAGTCTAAACTGGGTAAGAGGTATGTCAGTAAGACTGTACTTATCACCAGACACTGCTATTCTTTTGTTCATCATCAGGCTCAACATGATAAAGGAACTAGGAAACACTAGCTTAAATTTTTAGAAATTTGTCTAACAGTCAAACCACAGTGAACCAAAAAATTCAGATAGCTACCTCATACAACAGTTCAAAAGCAATATGCACACATGTACCACCTTCACAACCGCAAAACCTTAAATCTATACACTGCATTCCCCACAGGCTGGACTGTGAATTATTTTTCTATCACAAAGGCTTCTACCTCACTCCTCACTTCCAACAGCCCCCTCTGCTTCAACGCCCAACTCCTGAACCCACCCAGATTCTAGCCCCTTGAAGCTGGATTGACCATTGTAAGTCTCAGAAATCTCACACCTTTTCTTCCTCCTGGTGCCCTTCAACTATATTTTTCCAGTAGCATTTATCATCTAGTACTTTCCATAGTTAGCTGTTGTTCAGTATACATAAATCATATTTGTCTTGATAAGTACTGTTTCTCTGTGGAAGACAAGGCCTACCACCATCCAGAAATGTTCCCATAAAGTATCCCTTTTAGTCTAGTTTGTATAGTGAGTGTCCAGTCCATAGCCAGGCATTTAATTACATGCCACAGCTGCTCAATTATTTAGCTAAGTCTAACTTCTTTTAGAATACGAATACTGACTCCTGCTTTTTTATCCTTTGAAAACCATCAAATAAAGTGCCTACCATTGTATGCCCTCAGCTATATACTGGTTTGTTGAAATTAGTACTTGTTCATTTAAGCTTTAGGACAATATTTTTATTACATATATAAAAATGAATATGCCAAAAAACCTGCTAACATTAAAAATAAACTTATAAACTACAAACACTAGATATTTATAGCGTAATGTTTTACTTAAAACCAAAGTCTTTTTAGGAATTGTGAAAACATGTACTGTATTTATTTTGCAGATTAAGGAAAACTGATCCTCTGAGCACATCTTTAGGTATTCTACTCAAAAAAAGAGACCCAAAGTGATATGCACCTGGTGGCTGTGATATAAATACTGTCTTGAACTGAATGAGATTAGGCTGACAATACTAATTTTCAGTAGGTAAAGTTATATTTTTCAAAACATACTAGACCCATTTCTCTGATTCAGGTTTTCTCTATGAACCATCCTCTTTATAGGTCTCCTTTCAAGAGATGCTCATTTCACTCACTTATTTACCAGTAAT
>PVJO010021310.1:0-30279 GCA_004026905.1 Hystrix cristata | reverse complement strand
GGGGCACACAGAACATTTCTACCCTTTTAACGTGGCCATATTTCCAGGAAAGCACGGGATGAAATCAAGAGGGTCCTTATACTACTCAGTTCAAAATCAAACATATGCTTCTTACCACATTGTCCATAATAAACTATTTACATCAACTTTCCACATCCTATTTCCAATAAATATTTATACTAAACTCCATCATCCAACCCTTAATAAACTATTTACAACAAATTCTACCACCCAACTCCCCAATAAACTATTCATACCAACTTCTACCATCACACCCCAATAAATATTTATATCACTTTTATCATACTATTCCCAATAAGCTATACAACATCCTTTATCTCATTCCTTATAAAATATTATTCCAACTTCCTTCATCATGTACCCAATAAATATTTACAGTACATCCATCATCCTATCCCCAAGTAAACCATATCAACTTCCTTCATCCTATCATACATAAAATGCTTACCCTGGCTTCCTTTACTTTATATCAAATAAATATTTATACCAACATTCATCATGTTTTCCCCAGTAAACAATTTCTAACAACTTTTCCATCACCGCATTCCAATAAAATATTTACTTGGAATCCCTCCGCCTTACTGTCAATAAACCATTTGTCATAAAGGATGGATCCATAACTAGAGAAGTTCTACCTTATATTCATTGTGTGATGGTCAGTTTTTATCACTCTTACATGATGCCAGTCATAAGAGAAAGGGTTTATTTTGGCCCACGCCTTCAGAAGTTTTGCTGTTCATGGATGCCTGATTCCAGATTCCTGGGCTTGTGGCCAGGTAGAAACGGCATGGTGGAAGGGCATAGGGGAGAAAATCTGCTCACCTCATGGCATCCAGGAAAGAGAAAGAACGAGGAGCAGGGAGAGGGAAAGCAAGAGGAAGAAGGAAGAGGAGGAAGAGGAAGATGAGGAGGAGGAAGAGGAATAGATGGAGGAAGAGGAGGAGAAGAAGGAGGAGGAGGAGAAAAAGGAGAAAGGAGGAACAAGAGACAAAATGTACCCTTCCAAGCTATACCTCCAGTGACCTGCTTCATCCAATTTGGTCCTACCATGTATTAGGAAGCCCCACCTCCTAATAAACCCACTGAATTGTGAAGCTCACCAACAGATTAGGCATTGATGAGGTTAGACCCTTCATGATCTAATCACTTCCCAAAAGCTCATCAGCTTACAGCCCAGCCTTCAACCAAATGAGCCTTAGGGGTGCCATTTTGTTTCCTAATCCTAATAGTGTTGTTTGCTGTAAAGCCACCCTTTTCATTGCTGGTGAAGAGAGGACAGCCAATTTCCCTTCTGATTTCCTTTACTGAGTCCAATCACTGGGCTGGACTGAATGAATAGGGCCAGGTTGGACTGGAGGCCTGGGCACCTTGCAAGTTGCCTACCCAATGTGATTGTCCTTTCCTGAATAGCAAGTGGTCCTCTTGCTTTATACTGTGTGTCAATGAAACCAATTGGAATGCAATTCCACAATCCATTCTGCCTTGAGGCCGAGTGCTGTCTGGTCAATGGGGTCTAGCCAACGGGACTGAAAGGGAAATCATTGATTAGGCTCTGACAAACACACCTTAACAGGAAATAGATTTGTTTGCCGAACTGCTGTCCCCTCCAAAATGATAGATCTCTTTGTTGTTTATGATTTCAGCTACCAGTGGCTAAGCTGACCTCTAAAAGTAATAAACAGATCAAGATGCAGCACATTTATGTACCAATCTCCTGCTGAATATATTCATTAACTTACAGATGTATATAAATAAATAAATGAGATCTCTATAGGGTTTGTACTCTCCATAATCACAGGTATCCACAGTGGAGTGGACAGTCTTGTAATGAGTCCCTTATAGATAATATATATAATTTCTATCAGCCTATTAAAAATAAATGGAATACTTGGGCATGATGGTACACATCGACAATCCCAGCACTTTGAGAGGATGAAGCAGGAGGATCACGATTTCAAGCCAAGCTCTGCGAATTGCCGATTTAAGGAGATCCTGTCTCAAGGGAGTTCTATTCAAATTACTGAATCAGATAATCTGTTTCGGCTTCCATATTCCAGTTGGGAAATAGTGCTATTCGGAGAACAATAGCTCCTTTCCCATTTCCCAGAAAGTAGCGTTGATCTTACTTCTATCACTGTTTCACAGGGCAACTCCATTTTCCCCAAAACATTATTGACTGTCCCCTACCCCAACCAGTTCTACACCATAGGCATGCCCAAAAATACAAGGGACCTTCTGAATGACTACAAATATTTACATATCATGAACACGAATGCAGTTAAGCTAAGGAATTAGTGGATGTGCCATAGTGAGATGATTTTGGCGAGGTAGGTGGTATGAAAGTATAAATTCTCCAACCTCTCTCTGAAAAGCTGTCCCCAGAAAGAGTAAACTCCTAAGAGGGTTGGAAAGTTATAAGGGACTTTCACATCAAGAATCTCTTGCAAACCTTCAAATTCATGTGGATGGCTTCTCCAGTGCCTGTGTCCACCATCTTCCTTTTCCTACAATCTCTGACTACTTTCCAGAGAGAGCCGGCTGCCGTAACTGTACAGAGACACTTTCCCCCACCTCACATTATTCATTAGTGCATGTTGGTTATATAGATTGCTGAGTTTCATTCTCGCACATTTGTACATGCCCATAATATTTTTTCATCATTCCCCAGCCTCTCCCGCCTCATCCTATCCCCTCCCACACTTGGTTCCACATGTTTTTTTGTGGGGAGGAGTCAGTCAATGTGTACAATGTATTTTGATCCTATTCATGCCCCTGTTACCTGCCCTTCCATTTCCTAATTTGGCCTTTTCCCGCAAAGCGACCAGTCACTCATACACAGAATCACATAACAATTTTAAAGAGTTGCCATGGAATGACTATGTTGAGTAGGACATTTATTATGGGACTGCATGTGTTCAGGGTTATTTACTTTAATGTAAATATGGATCAGGACACGGAGAACAGACTGTGAATATGGATCGGGACACCGGTGCTTTGGAATCACAATTCAGAGAGGTGAAATATTAGGGTTTACCCTATAACACAGATACCTACCTGCAAATTTGCTCCAGGTAATCTCGCCATTTTAAGACAGATACCCTCTAGAACCTGGGCCGTTTTATTCCTTCATGTAATCTGTGGTAAAACATAAGGTAAATAAACATTTTTTAACATTTTCAGATAACACCAGAACTGATTTCTAATTTGTATAAAGAAATGAATGTAAAGTTTGAGCATAGCATGACAACAACTTCTCTTCTGGTTGTGCAGGCAACAGCCATGCCTGGCGGATGTCAAAATATCGCGACAGAAATACTATGTGGATGTTTAATGGAAAAGTTCCTGAATCTGCAATTCTATGCTCAGTTCTTTCCTTCATGCTCAAACATGCACACTGAGTTGCACTTTCTCTGAAGTCACTTCAATTTTATGTTATTTTTATAAGTTTGATTCTTCCACTCCTTTCCCAAAGAGTGGGGGCTGATGAATCATTCTGATTTTATTTCCAAATATATCACTTGGCAATCCAAATTAAATCATGTTGTTGCATGCTAATAATCCCATGCCAGTTGAATTCTCTGACTATTTTACTTTAATTTTGAATCATAAATGAGGTTTTATTGATCCAAACACTGTAATCTACCAAGTTCATTTGTCATCAAAATAAGAGACTTTTATTCTCCTTATCTCGACAAGGGGAGCCTTCTAAAACTTTAATATCTAAGAATTTGGCACTTAAGGAGCACTGTTTCTACTATCACTGAGATTCTTCATTGTATCTTAAGGATTAAAAAATCCACAATAAACTCGTAAGCATTAAAATGTAAATGATGCATGTTGTACTTTATGTAAGCAGTGTCTAAATGATAAATACACGTTTTATGTAAAAATTATTTAAATGACAAAGATTACAAGCACTCAACGCTACCATATTCTGAATTACCCGCACAATCACAGAATTAAATAGGTAGAGACAAACTAGATCTGGTTTTAATATATTCAATAGAGTCTTCTAAAAAAAGAAAAGCAAAATTAAGAAGGGAGAAAATAACACCACGCATGAGTTGTGACTTGTAAAAGATAACGACCTTTCCAATTTAGACATCAGCTGCAGGGTGAATCTGGAAAAGGAGGAAGGACAGTGGAGAACTGACCAACACACATCACGTAACCCCACAAACAGGAAACTGCATGCTAACCGCCCAAGCAGGCACATGCATCTTGGTAGGTCACCGATCCACAGAGGAAAAAATGACCTTGAAAGTGAAGAGAAATTGGGGTATTGGTATAGATATTGCATTGCTTTGGGGGGAAGAAATCAGAACGACACATTTCAGTGGTTCATGCTTACCCGCATTTCCAGGAGGACAATTCATGACACCCAAATCTTGGAAGCTGCCTGTATACCCATCAACGGACAGAAGGAGCAAGAAAAGGTGCCATTTATACACAATGGAGTCCTACTCTGCCGTACAAAAGGATAAACTCGAGACATTGTTAGGAAAACAGATCCATGTTGAGACCATTACATTAAGTGAAATAAATTAGATGCAAAAGGTTAGTTATCACATGGTTTCTCTTATAGAAGAAACCTCAAATATAAAAAAAAAAAAAATTAAAGACCAAAATAAAAAAAAGAGTTGACAGGAAATAAGGAGGTAGAATTTGGGGAGATAGGAAGGGAGTCTAGTCATGAGGAAGGTGGAAAACTGGGGGAATGGAAAATAGAAAAATGATTACTGTACAATACGCATATATACAAATCCCCCAAGAAGAATGGAATTATTATCACAAACATGCTAATAAAAACCTTAAAAAGTAAAAGAAAGAAAGAAAGGAAAATTAAGATTCTACCAAAGAAGTACACCAATCCTAACTTCCACCTCTCAGCCACCTCAAAAACTCATTTCAAAAACACAAAATTTTACCATAGCAAAAGAAGAATGTGGTCCCGAACTAGAAATCCTGTTCACGACATCCCAAAAAATATACCAGGAAATAACAAACCCATTCCAAATGAGGCTACTGCAATAAGAATAAAAATGGGAGATCCCAGCAACAATATGTCAGTGGGCCGAAATTCTCAGTTGCAGCAGGGAAAAAAAAAAAAAAAAGAAAAGAAAAGAAAAGAAAAGAAAAGTTCTCAATTTCAGCAGAAAAAAAATAAAATAAAAATTAGGAGACCTCTTCACCCTATCCCCCTGAAACACAGATTCAACAAAATTGTTACAGGCATATATTGCTTGTGCAAGACTGCAAAATCTCAGTTCTCAAGAGCAAGATCTACCACCCATTCATGGTCAGAATACCATGCAATCACAACTTCACCGGGTGGCCTTAGGGTCTGTCTGTTTTTTTCTCCAAACATGAAAGACATCCAATGTTTGGAGGAGAAAAATCTAAAAGAGGTAAACCTGAAAATGTGCCCCCACGTTTTAACTAGAAAGTAAAACTCAGCGCAGTGTAATTTTTGTTCATTCTCCTTCCATTTATTCCAGAGAGAATATTACTGATACAAAAGCTATGAAGAAGAAATATCATGTAAATGTAAATTCATATCCAACAAAAGAATATAAACAGAAGACCACAAAGCTGTTAAAATTAACGTATCCACGAGTTGATCATTACCCAATATGTACAGGAATCAAAACTTCGTGTTGTATTTCAGGAATACTTAGAAATATTGTGTCATTCATAAAATAAAAAAAAGAAATTATTTTAAATCACTTGCCTATGTTGAACCTTCATTCATGAACATCAAATGCCATTATTTATTCAAAAAGAGGTTTCATTTATTTTCTCATTCACAGTGCACTTTGGCCAGAATTCTCATAAATGGAAACATTTTGAACCAAAGATTCTATCTCTAAGGAGCCAGCGCATGTATTTTGGAAACCTCATACAATTTTTTACAAAGTATGAAATTTCTAAAGGATGTTTCTCAAGGTAAATTATACCTGTAATTCTCATTAGTTGACTTTCAGTGTACCATGCTTATAATTAATAATGGAGTACTAATAAATCCTTCTGAAAATTCTCTTACGAGTGAAGTATTTTTATTCTATTTTTAATTATTCTAATCAGCTTTTGATAAAGCTTTTGATAAATTTTCTGGTGACAATTCGTCACCTTTCTAGGGCCAATGGTTTGCAAGGGAGGAGATTAATATAGGACATTTACAAGTTACAGCATTCACCCATCAGCCAAATGCAGGAAGAGTGCCCAATGTCTATCTATGCCCTGGAGACCCAAAAGATCCAGTCAAGGGCTGGGAGCCCACAGCAGTGTCCCATGTAGGTCCCTGTCTGCAGATGATGGCTGAAGAAAGCTTCCCTGGAACCAGGATACGATGCTTGCAGCAGAGATGGAGATCAGAGCTCCCCTGAAGCAACAACAGCCATCCTCAATGACAGCAAGGCCCCGAGCTCCTTCCTGGACGAGAACAGCTGAGTGCCCTTCAGGAGAACCAACCGCAGCAGAGCTTCTCCTGGAAGACAGCCCGCCGCTGTTTTCTGCTCCCGTTCTCCTTTATGTTGCATCAGCAACAATCTTTAGGTGGATCCTCTACGCCCAGAACCAACCAACTCAGTCCAGCTGGGCGATCCTGCTCGAGTTAACCATATCGGTCCATCATGATTAGTAATACGTAAATCTCATATAACGTGGTGGACTAACACAATATTACTGATCAAACACAGAAACTTATTAAAGGGACAATACTTTAAAAAAAGGCCCTAGAAAAAGTCATAATGTATAGTCTACACTATTTTCTAGTCTTCACAGTATTATTTGTTTCTTTCTTTTCCTTTGCTTTCTTGTCTTTTTCCCTAGATTTACTGCACATTACACCCAGGGCCTCCAACCTGTTAGGCAAGTGCTCTATCATTGTGTTACATTTCCAACCCTCTCAACTTTCTTCACTACAAAAACAATCGAAAAAAGAATTTTATTATTTAATTATTATAAATTATAAACAAAAAAATTTAATGAATTGTGAATGGATATAGAAGTACTATAAGATATCTTGGTATCATAAATATTTTTAGTTATGTTAGACAAATGTTTAAGTGCATTTTACATCACACATCATTTTGAAATGGATTACTGATACATAGTCTAAGAAGGAAAAATATATTTACAGATACAAATCATCAACATTCTGAAACAAGTCTTATGAAATTGGAAAATTATTTAGATGGTATGATAAAAACAAGAACATAAAAGAGAATACATTTTGCATGCTACATCTTTTCTGATAAAATGCTAGGATTTCTTGTTGACTTCTTGATGGACGTACTGGAGCAGGAATATTTACTGGGCAGCCAGATTTTGGAACTGGAATCTGTAGGGTTTTTTTTTGTTTTGTTTTGTTTTTTTGTTTTTTTTTTTTGTGGTGCCAGGGATCGAACTCAGGGCCTTGTGCTTGCAAGGCAAGCACTCTAATCACTAAGCTAAATCCTCAGCCCTGGAATCTGTAGGTTTTTATAAATTCTTCCTCTGTGTTTAACTGGGGTGGTTGCACAAGGTTTTCAAGGCACCATCGTCTTGGGCATGATGCAGAGTTCATAATAGTGCAGACTTACAGGGTTACTGTGAAGACTAAATGTATTAGTGTTTAAAAGACCCTTGGAACACAGCCTGGCACCTAATATGCACCATATGGGATAGTTAAAAATATTTGTAAATCCAAAAAGGAACTCTGAAAGTTGCAGTGAAATAATGGGAAAGTACTATCTGCGATTTCAGGAACCATTATGTAGACAAATAGCTCCCTCATTCCAGTTGTAATGGTTTTATCAATAAATTATGCTTAAATCTTTCATAGCCTTATATCACATCAGTATTTTTTTAAATAGGTCATCCTGACAAGATTGAAATTAAATCATTAATCTTATTTTTAATTCAGAATCCTAATGATACTTGTTACTAAATACATACAGAGTAATTATCCGCCCTCCAGCTACTTAGTAACAAAAGACTTTTCTATTTTAAAAGAAAAGGATACACATGTCCTTAAAAGGAAAATATACAATCTAATGCAAGAATTAGGTTGATTTCCAGAAAATAAATCATTTAGTAGGCTCTGGGCAACACATCTTGTATTAGTAAGGTTTTCAGAGAACCAATGGTTGTAAGAGAGCAGATTTACTAGAGGACATTTATAGGTTACAATATTCACCCAGAAGCCAAATGCGGAAGGTGCCGAATGTCCATCTAGGCACTGGAGACCGAAAAGATCCAATTGAGGGCTGGGAGCCCACAGCACTGTCCCACGTACGTCCGTGTCTGCACACGATGGCTGAAGAGATCTTCCCTGGAGCCAGGAAACGATGGTCACAGCAGAGAGGAAGACCAGAGCTCCTCCAAAGCAACAGCAGCCATCCTTGATGACAGCAAGGCCCTGAGCTCCTTCCTGGACGAGAACAGCCAAGTTCCTATCAGAGGAACCAGCCGCAGCAGAGCTTCTCCTGGGAAACAGCCCGCCAACTAGCTATGGCTCCCACTCTGCCTTATGTTGCATCAACAACAACCCTCAGGTGGATCTCGCACGCCCAGCATCACACCAGCTCAGTCTGGCTGGGCGTTCTGGCGCACGTTGACCATATTAGGTCCACCACAAATCTCTTAAAATCACATGATTGAAACTGAATGTGAATCATGTACATGTTGGGTAGCTAGACAAACTGAAGTTTTTCAAGCGTACCAAATGTAGAACTAGGGGTAGCATTTTGATTACCCAGTCAGCCCTGTCTTGAGCCTGTTTTTGCCCAGAAAGATTTATACTGCAGTCTCCATCACTCTGTAAGTGTGCTTCAATGTTGGTGCCCTAAAATCATCCAGATATAATAGCTTCAAGTTTTAGAGAATTTATGAGTTTTAATGAAAGATCAGCAAATTAGACATGGATACATAACTTGGGGAAATGAGATGTTCCTATGAGGCACTCGACAGTATTTTCAAGTCTTTCTATTCAGAAAGATCACTTGTCTGAGAACAGGAAATTTTGATTTTGATCGAGTTAGGACTCAGCCATCGCCAGTGTTGAGATTCTGGTCATTAAATGCTATGTAAGTTCACAGAAATCATGGAAGAAAGAAGACAGGGGTAGTGGCCTCCAGATATGTCAATTTGAATTTGCTAGATTACATTTGTCAGAAATACTTTCATACATGTTTCCTTTGGATTCTTTAGTACACTTGAAACACTACAGTCAGAAGCAGCAACAGTTTTAGGCCAACCGTCATAGTCCATTTGGGCTACCATAACAAATCAGTATGGAGCGGGCAGCTTATATAACAGATGCTGGTTGCTCTCAGTCTTGGAGGCTGAAACTCCAGTGTCCGGATGTGGCAGATCCGGTATCTGGAGAGGGCTGCTTCCAGGTTCCTAGATGACGCCTTCTCCCTGTGTCCTCACATGGCGAGAGGGACACAGAACCCTCTTAGGTAACTCTGTAAAAGTGCAGTTCTACTTATGAGGCTCCACCCACATAGCCTATCAACTCCCAAAGGTCCCACCTACCAATACCATAGCTATGGAGATTCGAATCCACCATATGCATCTGGTAGGGTGACATACATCCGATTCATTACACTAGCGATTAGCCAGCTTGAACTGCCATAACAAAATATCATACACTGGGTGGCTGGAGCAACAGACTTTGATTGCTCCTGGTTTTAGAGGCTGAAGTCCGAGGTCCAGGCATGGCTGATCCTGTGTCTGGTGAGGGCTGCTTCCTGGTTCATGGATTTTGCCTTCTCACTGTGTCCTCACATAGAGGAACAGACAGAGAGCTGTCTGGGGTCTCTTTTGTAAGGACGGTAATCCCATCCATGAGGCTCCACCCCTCATCACCTCTCATAGATCCCAACTTCTCACACTAGCACCTTAGGGGTGAGGATTCAACATAGGAATTGCTGGGGGCGGGGCTCATTGCACTGGGCAAAGGACTGGTATATCTCTGGATTAGTCAGCACAGGCCACCATATGCAACTCTACATACCGGGTGGATGATAGACAGCAGACCTTGGTGGTTCCCAGTCCTGGAGGCTGGAGGTCCAAAGTCAAGGCATGGTAGAGTCTGTGTCTGGTGAGTCCTGCTTCCTGCTTTGTAGAGCACGCTGATGCTATCCCAAGGCACCAACATTTTAAATATAGCACCTCCCAGAGCCCCCAACTCTTAACACCATCAACTTTGGGGTTAGAGTTTCAAACCTGAATTTGACCATACACAAACACTTCAAGTACAGCACCAAAGTTTTGCAGCTCCGACTCATATATGTGGTCTCTCCAGAATGCTACAATCTCCTTCCCTTCATATTCTCTTCCTTTCCAAGCCTAACACCATAGAGAAGTCATCTCTGAGAATTCAATGCATGGACAGCAGCTTTATGGAGCCTGCTCAACCAGCTCCTTATGTGGGGAATGCACTCTAACAAGTATGAGCACATAGTCTAGGGGATTCTGCTTGTGTTGTAACTACTTGATTAATTTGGAAGAATATGAAAAATCTAGAAGGCAGTCAATGTATACCACAGAGGTAGAATCATGACTATTCCTTCATGGTTGAGATGGTTCACTCTGCTTACAAAACTGACTTGTGTGAAAGATGTCTGGGAGATTATTAAAGCACCCTATGGGTGTGTCTAGGTAAGTCATGGAGGCTTAACCTTGGAAATTATATCTGGTCCCAAACACTTTCCTCACACTGTTGCTTTGCTTGGTCTCTCTGCTTCCTGGTCACCATGATGTGAGCATCTTTCCTCCACTATGCCCTTCCACCGTGATGTTCCTTCCTTGAAGCCAGCTATCCATGGACTAAAACTCTGAAATCATGAGTCTCATTAAGCCTTTTTTTATTAAAGTTGTGTATTTCAGGCATTTTGTCCCAGCAAGGAAAAACTAGCCAATACATTTGTGATAAAATACAAACCTGTTTAACCTCAAACATCACATCAACATATTCTGTAGGGTATGTTTATTTCGCCACAATTTGTAAAAATAAGTCAATACCAGTGGAACTATGAGCTAGCCTCCTTTGTGTTAATAATTAACCTCAGAAGAAATGTTATTAAATGTCCAGAGAATGCATATTCCTTTCACTCCATATTATTCTCTGTAGATAGGGACCAGCAAAGAATAGGATGTTCTCTCTTTTGCTTTCAAAATAAAAATATGGTAAAACTAAAACAATAATGGATTATCAATTTAAAAAAAAAGAACCAAGATATTGTATTGTGATACTGCTCTTCTTGAAACATGCAATTTTTGCAATTTTTACAAAGATTGCAATTTTTGCAATTTTTAAAAGTAAAATAAAATTGAAAATAAATAAGGAGGCTCATATTTTAGAATTAAGAACTCGCTGCAACATTTTGGGGAAATGTATCCCTTGAAGCCTTGTCAATATTTAATGGGTAATGAGTATGTGAAATTTGTTCCGATGGAGATTCTCTAAGAGCCCACATCAGTTTCTGAGATTTGCTATTTCCCACAAGTTCCCAGGGAATGAGACTGTTATTGGCCCAAGAGTCACATTAAAGATGCATGTATTACATTGTAAGCAAGCACTGTGGCTAAATTATAAATATCTTAGTACCTTCAGATCGTGTTTACCTACCAATGTGGGTGCTGCTCAGTGCCTTTAAGCATAAGTTTTCTTTTCCTCACCAATTTCCCTGTAAAGATTTTCTGACGATGCAGAATAGCTAGGTTGTTCTTTACTTCCCTGGCATATCAACCTAGATGTGCATTGCGAAATCTTTGGTAATGGCCAGTACAATGTGCTCCTGCACTTGCCAGTGAAGAAGCTAGTTTGCCTGCCTCTATGCCATGCGGATTGTACAAAAGGAAGGTTGGAAAGAAATGGTCCTAGAAATGTGTTTGATTTTCAAACACGCTTGAGTTGTATTCTCACACCCCACAGTGAAGTAGAAATTTAGCAATTAGCCTATTAATTCAAAACCAAAGTCACGTTGGTCCTGAATAATATGGTAAGGTTATTTTGACATTGAACAAATTAGAATCTGAAGCATTAGAAAAAGAAAGAAAAGTCATGGATTAGTCATGCCAAAGCAGAGGGGAGAAAATCTAAAGTGGTATAATAAAGGACAGGAGGGAACACAAATTTAAGAACAATACTGATATTTGCAGGTAATATTAAAAGTAAAAATATGTCAAAACCAAGCTGTTCATATAGTGTTTTGATTTATATTCACAAATGTAGCACTACTGAATTATAAAATTCTTTTCCAATATACATTTTCTGTGACACTTTTTTCTTTGAAAGTATAATAATGAATATGTGATTCCCAAAATTTCAGTGTTTTGCAAGCTGCTAATTAGAAGACACACAGACAGAAAAATGTATTCATTAGAAAGAATTTACAGTACTCAACACCGTGAAATGATAATGGGATTGAAGATATTTCTATTAACTGTCTCATCTGTTTGTCCATCGTTTTGTCCTATTACCTATTTATTGGTATTCTATTTATCAGTATTCTACCTATGTAGTCTATTATCTATCTACATACCTATCCATTATCTATCTCAGTAATCTATATATTGATCTATCATTATATCCTCTTTCTCTCTGTATCTATCTCATCTTTCTTACACAATCATCTAGCTATTCCATTTATCTATGCTTCTCTCTATAGCTTATCTATTTGTCATCTAACTCTTGTCTACCCATCTTCCTTTTTACCATAACAGATAAGAAGCAGCAAGAAAACTATGACAAATAAATAAAATGTTGTTAATTCTTCTTAAAGGACAAAGGACAAGGATAATTCCAGTATCAGAGATATTTTGTGGCCGTGAAGGAGTGAAAGGTGGAAAAATCGAAGACCTGATACATAACATTCATTTATGTTACATGACCACACTCAAGAAGAAATGTATGATTCTAGGCTCATGTTTCAGATAATTGTATTCTCCTGCTTTTAGCCAAGAGAATACAATTAGTAAGTCTGAGGAGGGATGTGACATTTGTTTTAAATACAAATCCCCAGGTCACCCTCCCTTTGCTGTTCTCTGGGCCAGGAGTTGAGAGCTAATGTGTTATATACCATGGTGACCTTAACTTGCTACTTACAGCCACATCTTGCTTTTTTGTGCATGCAAAAAATTAACTACCAATCAGACATCCCCATCTTCTTCTTGGCAATGTACATTAGAAATACATATATAAGTGCAATTTTAATGGGGACAAAAGGACAAAGGGAAAACAAATCACTTCGGCTAGAAATCTCTTTATCTTAGAAATACATGAATTCATCTCTGAGCCTATGCATCACAGAACACCTAGAAAATTTTAAAACGATTTGTAAACACTAGGGAAAAATGCTCAAGGTTTGATTGTAAGTGTAATGTAGTCCCTTCGAACGTACCACTTTTGGTATTAAAATAGTTTATTTTCAATTAAGAGACCTGGCGTGACTCTAGGCACGATCAAGGACTGTAAAATCCTACACATGCTGATTCTGGAGAATTACGAGTGGGCTTGTGGCCAAGATACTGTCCTGCAAAGCAGCCTTGGCCAGGACAGGCCCAGTTCCATTTATTTGGGTAAAGGGAAAGAGTCCATGCTATCAAGACAGATTTTCTAGAGTTTCGCTCCTTTACATTAAAGCCAGTGTTCTTATTAGGGCACAGGAACAATTCCTCAGAGAATTAAACTCTGCGTTGTCTATTTCCCTCTTAACTAAGCACCTTGAATTTACCAGCTTAAAACAACACACATTTATCGTCTTACAGTCTGGAGGTCGAGATTGTAGCGTGGTTTTCACTGGGCAGAATCGAGTCATTGGTGGGCTTGCTTCCCTGTTCGAGGCTCCAGGACTTAGACGCAGCCCTTCCTCTGGGCTCATGGCACCTCACTCCATCCTCACAGCCACTAAGAGCAGGCTGAGTCTTGCCGACATGGAGTCCATCGTCTATTTATAAGGACGTTTCTGACTACGATGACTATTGGTCAGCGTTCCTGGCAGTGACATCCATAACGCCAAAGCAGAGAGGTTTCTTTTCCATCAGTTTTACAGATTTCAGTCCATGGTCAACTAGCTCCAAGGCAGTCACATCATGGCAGAAAGTCATGGGGGAGGAAAGCAATTCATGTCAGGGCATCCAGGAGGGACACAGACAGAGAAAGAGCCAGGGACAAGGTGGTTTGGTTTAGATCTCCAGTGTCCCCCAAAAGCCAAATGTGGTCTGAAGGAGATTGGATCATGCGGATGCTGTACTGATGAATGGATTAGTCCACCCAGGAGTTCATAGCCCACTTGCCGTTGGGAGGTGGGGCCTGGCCAGACAGGTCACTGCAGACATGACCAGAGCCACTGTATCTTCCTCCCCCTGCCGTCCACCTTCCTTCTCTTTTGGCCTCCCGGTTACCGCGATGTGAGCAGCTTTCTTCAGCCAGACCCATTCCACCATGCTGCTTCTGCCGTGCCACCAGTCAGCCAGGGAATCTAACCAAAATAAAACTCTCCTCCTTTAAATTGTGGGTGTCAACCATCATGTCTTAGGAGCAAAGAAACCAACAAGGGAAAGGCCCAAGGGCCAGAAATGGGCCCCAAAGTTAGTCTTTCACGGGCAACCTCCTTTGACTGGACCCAACTCCTAATAGTCTGTTCCGCCATGGACTCATCTGTGGATCAAAACACTGAGTAGATTGGTGCTCTCACGATCGCTCAGTTCTCCAAGTATCTCAATCCAGTCACGTTCACAATCGAGACTAAAAAATCACGCTGGGTGATTGGATAATCCAGGAGCATCTCCTTATCCCGAAATCACACAGGTGGGCACTAAGCCGTGGCCACCTTTGGACTGGCTGCTCACCTGTCCCACGCACTATCCGAAATATGGACATCCATCCTTCAGAAAGGAAATTTCAAGAAGAGCATAATTTCATGCCTTCAAATTCATTCCTTTTTTCAACAGATTCCTCCACAAGGTGGAAGATTTTTGAACACTGCTAAATGGATCTGTTTGTTTTACAACAAATCATCAATACGTTGTTTTTCTTTGCTGGCTTCTCCCCTTTAAAATGCTACTGGATAAACCCCGAATGGAAATAAATAGGTAAAATTAAAGTCCGCTCCTCCTTTCTTATCTAACTTGAGTTCTCTCTAGATCTGTTGGGGAGCTGCTGTATAAAATCTTTCCAATTTAAAAATATTTTTAACTTGTCACCATGGTTATGTTAGAAAATAGAAGAAATACAAATAAACAGAAAGCAATTAAAATTCAAGTTATTTGACATGGCTCAGATTTAATAATTTCTAACATTTTTATATATATGCTGCCAAAATATCATTTATCTCCTATAAACACACTGTTGTGGGGATATATGTGTTTTTTAATCAAAATTGAGTGACACTCTAGATACTGCATTTTTACCTGTTATTTTCCATTTAATATATTCTGAGTTTTCTCCTCGTCAATTTATATCTATGTCATTATTGCAACGGGGGCAAGATATTCTATTATATAGCTATATAAGTATACAGAGCAAAATAAATTTTCTTACTTCACTCTCCAGTTGCCTTCTACACACTGACTATTCTAGCTTTAGGAAATATCCCTATATCTGAAAAGAAATGTGTCTCATGAATTTATTTTTCCAAAAAAAATTTTGAATTACCACAAACCATATTCCTGCAGAAGAATTTTTATTTTTTTGAGAGAGGCTTTCGCTGGGTAGTCCAGGATGGCCTTGAACTCACTCAGCAGCCCAGGCTGGATTTGAAATCAAGGCAGCCTCCTGCCTCAGCCTCCCGAGTGCAGAGATTACAGGCGTGCACCACACCTGCCCAAAGAATTTTTTCAAAACATTTTCATTGAAAACATTGGTATTTTGGGATTGGGGATTTAGCTCAGTGGTACAGCACTTGCCTAGCAAGCACAAGGCCCTGAGTTCGATCCCCAGCACCAAGGGAAAAAAAATAAATAAAATTTTAAAAAACACATACACTGATATTTTGAAAAGATTTGCGTTGTTTCTTTGAAAAACAATTTGCACCTACATAATATATAATAGAGACCCAGAAATCTTTGTATTAATTTTGTTTTCTTCTGTTTTTCTATTTTTTATTTATTGTGCAAACGTTTCAGTATTACATTCCTTAACTTGTTATGGGTGAAATGTAAAAACAACAAATAATTTATAAAATTGTTTATAAAAACAATAATTTTCACAAAAACGATACTTTTCTAATTTATTCATGCTTTCTGTAGTAAGTTCAAATACTTTCAAATGTTATTTATTTTAATTTGGCTCTGTTGGGTTCCCTAGGCAAAGTCTAAGACCATCTTCAAATATCAATAATTTTGCCTGCTTTTCTTCAAACCCAATAAAGTGCTGTACTGATTTAAATATTATGCAATGTACACACTTCTCAAAACATCAGAGTACTCTATAAATATGTGCAATATTTATGCTTCTATGTATCGATTTAAAAATGAATTCCATTTGAATTGAAAACAGCAAATGTGCTCTGTTATCTTTCCTGAAGAAAAATATAAACAACAATAAATGGAGGATTTCTGTAATACCATTGACTTTGGGAAGAAACATCTAGGTCTCTGGCTCTATTTTGAAAGAGTATCTTTTTATCATGTCAGAATTTCCTTCCCTTTATTTTATTAAAAACTATTAGGTATGAATATTGAGTTTCATTCATTTCATACACGCTAATTCATCAGGAACACTTATTATTTCTACCTTGTGCCATTAATACAATGAATTATATATTTGCACATTTTAATATTGAGTGATCCCCAAGTTCTTGAAATTTATCATGGAAGTTAGTTTTTTTCCTGTTCTTTTTCTCTGCTTTTGAAAATTTGCAAATACACAGGAATGCTATGCTGTTTTGACATTTTAAAAAACTCCCTTCTCATTACATCATAATTCTTTGATAAACTTTTCAGTGTCTTTAGGATTCACTGGTCTAAGACGTTCAGCTCTTCTTCAGTCAGTTTTGATCATTTACGTTTTTGCAAAAATAACACTGCATTTTCAAATATTGCCAATACATCGCTGTCTCCATTTATCTCTCCTGATCATAATATAGACACATTTGATGTCTCTAATTCCTTCTGTACCTTTGTTCACGTGTAATTTCCTTCACTCGTTTTGGATATATGAATTTTTTTAGAATGCATTTCATGGTTATATATGTGACACTATATTTTTATGTTCCCTATAATATCATTACAGCTTGATTTTATTTAAAAAAAATGTGTGTTCTACGCCATTAACTTCCATTGCTTTTTATATTAACTCATTTTTTTCCATTTGTCCTGATCTATATTGACATTTAGAGGTGAACGTTTTTCTATCTTTATCATTTTTAACAGTAAATGGTTTTAGGGAGATTATTTTCCTCAGCATAACAGGCCAAGCGCACAAGGAGATGAACACGGACTTTGGCCATGTTGAGTTTTTGTTGGTCGGCACAGCGTTCATATCCAGCTTCTTTCCAGCTCCAGTGCTTTCTTTCCTCTGTCATATTTGGGACAAAAGTCATAATAAAATTCTAGTGCCCCCGGGTAATACATGCACATCTACCATCCCTGCAGCACATGGGTTGAATTCCTTGGTGTGGAGGACAACATCCTTTCTGACCTTACTGGATGCCGTCTGGCCTTCCAGCCTTCCAGTCCTTACAAGACACTCAATCTTTTTTGATTCCTTTGCTTTGGTTTGGTTTGCTTTTTTGAGATAGGGTGTCACTAAGCAGTTCAGGCCAGCCTTGAACTCACTATATAGCCCAGTCTGGTCTCGAACTCATGGCGATTCTCCTCCCTCAGCCTCCTGAGTGCCAGGATTACAGGTGTGAGGCACCACTCCTGGAGGATGGAGTGTCTGGCAAGACACTCGATCTTGTGGATGAATTTATCAGTCCTCGAATGAACACAATGAACCAAACAGCCTGCTCTTTCCATTTGGAAGAATCTTCTTCATTTTCCCCTCCTATCTGAATTATTCCACAGTGCTCCCAATTAGAGCCAATTATTTTATTTATTTATTCATTTACTTATTTATTGGTGCTGGGGATCAAACTCAGGGCTTTGCGCTCACAAGGCCAGCACTCTAATGACTGAGTTAAATCCCCAACCCCTAAGAGCCAATTATACTTTTTTTCCAGATTTTATCACCATTTTTACGTCCTCTGTACCAATTCCATTTTGTCCATTAATTTCTCTTTCTCTTTCCCACTCTCCCTTTCTTTCTATTTATTCTCTTCTCTCCTCTCCTTGCCCCTTCTTTCCTCTCTTTTCCTTTCTATCTTCTCTTCTTCCATTCTCTTCCTTTTTCTTCCCTCCTGTTCTCTTTCTTTCTCCTTCCTTCTCTTTCCATCTTTTCTTTTCCATTCCTTTTCCCTTCTCTTTCTTTCTCTTCCCTTTTCCTCCACTCTCTCCTCTTCTTTTCCTTTCTCTTGTTTTCCCTTCCAGTATCTTCTCTTTCTTTCCACTCCCTAGTCTTTCCCTTCCCCCCCTTCTCCTTTCTCCACTTTCTTCTTCTATTCCTTCAATGTAACCTCAACTCCAAACACAAATGTTCACTCTGAGAGATTGCTTTATTCGATTTTTCTTGAATGAATAAATCAATCATGGTTATCTAGGCATTCCTACCACATTTCCTTGTTCTGTTCCTTTACCTCTTTGGCCCACTCATCTGTCTTTCCTTCCAAGCTACTCTTAAGATATACGTGCCTGGCCAATTCTATTCCCACAGAAATGACTTCCTGACCATTGAACTCCTGATCACGGCACAACAGGCTTCTGGCGTCATCGCAAATGTTGTGGTAGAGCTATAGCCCTAAAATAGCAGAATTAGGGGAGAATTTTGAGCTCTCTGGTCCAGGCTCCACGTTGCAGGAAAGAAACACTGAGCTTCCTGGATACGGAGCCTTGTAGGTATCACCCTGGTACAGACAGCTGAAAAAATAAACTCATTTCCCCAAAATGTACTCTGACGTTGTTCCCATTCCTCAGAAGCTAGTTGCCACCTCCCTCCTCTTTTTCTATTGCTGTATCACTTTTTCTCTACATTAGCTGCCTGGCATCTCTCGCTACAGCAGGGCCACACTCCCGTCCAGAAAAACCTGCCCAAAAGATCGGGAGTGCACGGAGCTTCCAACCAGGAAAGAAGTGACCAAGCTATGCTAAAAGACAACGAAATAAAAGAGAGAAAGGAATACATATTTTACAAAACATGCTCTGACCTCCGCAGCTGGCCAGAGTGGCATTGGCAGCGCTCTCTGGCTAAGTGTTTCAGCCGCTGAGAAATTATAAGAACATCCACCGTCAAAATTCAGGATGATTCAAGGTGCTTCCGCAGACAGGGAAAGACCCACTATGATGTTATAGTGGGCTGAGACTGGATCCGGGTGGGAGGGAAGAACACGCGAGTCTGAGCCCTGATACCCGCACCAAGACACACGGACAGCCACTTCCCCTGAGCTGTAAGCAGCCACAGGAAATGAAGACGTCTGAGGGATCTCCCACCTCTCCTCCTCCTGCCTGTAAGTGTGAGAGATCAACACATGCGCAGAAATGGAACAAAGATGCTAGAGAAACGTGCGGATGGATGAAGGTGAGGGCTAAAACTTGACATATTCCATAAAAGATCTTGTCATGTTTATTTCTCAAATGTCCCCCAAAAGCCAGTGCAGCAGACTCGACAAGTGCGGATGTGGGGAAGCGACGGAATCATCCGGGCTGTGACCTAATCAGTGAATTAATCCACTGACAGGCTCATTTCTGTCACATTTGCCAAGCAAGAGGACACAGTCAAAGAATCCTCGGTCTCAGGGAGGCCGAGGCAGTAAGATCACAACTTTGAGGTCACCTTGGAAAACTTAATGATTTAGCAAGACCCTGTATCAAAAAAGAAAATAAAAATAAGGCTGGAGGTGGAACTTAGTGCAAAGGACTGAGTTCAGTCCCCCAAACTGCAAGGTAATAATAAGAATAATAATATTGGTAGTAATAATTTGATACCGTTATTGGGAGGTGGTGGATATCTTAGAAGTGGTGCCTAGTTGAAAAGAAGGGTTATGGGGGTGTAACCTTGGGAACTATATTCTCTCTCTCCCTCTTTCTCTCCTTCTCTCTCTCTCTCTCTCTCCCTCTCTATCTCTCTCTCTCTCCCCCCCTCCCTCCTTGCTTGCTGACTGTCATGAAGTACATAGCTTCCTCCACCCCACCTTTCCTCTATGTTTCTGGATTACCAAAGACCTAAAACAATGGATCTAGCCAACCATGGACTGCAACCTTGAAGACCATAAGCCAAAATAAACCCCTCTCTCTCTCTCTTTTTTTTTTTTAATCTCTTTTTGTTTTTTATCTCAGGTATTTTAATACAGAGATAAAAACCTGAGCACCATCCACATAGATACAGGACATTTGCCATACTCATTGTACCAACCTGGGTACACTATCATCACCTAAAGTCCATACATGGTTTCCAGTTCCCTTAGATTTTACTTGAACACCCATTTTCTGTTCCAAGATCCCATCCATCTTGTCTCCATCAGCTCCTCTTGGCTTCAGAGGTATGTCAGACTCTCCTTGTTTTGGTTCACCTTGGCAGATTTGAGGACTACTGCTCAGGTTATGCAGAACATCCTTCAGTTGTGGTATGTCTAATATTTCTATCATGTTTACACTGTGTTCTAGCTTTTTGGAAGAAAAGACAGAGGCACAGTGTCACTTTCATCACATCATAGCAAGGTACACAATTATCCATGTGGGGTTATCCTTGATAGCCGGGCCACAGAAGTATTGTTCAAGCTCTTCCAGTAAAAACTTTGCATTTTTGTTTAGTACTATCTTTCATATATGACTCATGTGTCTAGGTGCAAAAAAAGAAATTCAAATTTCCTATAATTTTACCGGTACAACATGTTGTCCGTTTACCATATACTTATTTTGACCTGTATCTATATATAAATAGTATCTATAACTCTTTCACAGATACTTAAAAGGGCGATAGCTAGGTCAAATAGAATTTGCATTTGTAGTTTTTTGAGGAATTTCCACACAGATTTTACAATGCTTATACTAGTTTACATTCCCACTAACCATGTAGAAGAGTTCCTTCTTCCCCACATCCTCCTATTACAGGGATACATACATACTCATGTTTATAGCAGCACAATTTATAAGAGTTAGATCTCAATGTCTATCACCAGATGAATGAATAAGGACAATGTGGTGTTTATACACAATGGAGTATTACTGTCCCATAAAGAGAAATAAACCTGAGGTGCTTATAGGCAGATGGATACAACCTGAGAACACACTGAGTGAAATAAGTCAGACACACAAGCTTAAATATTTCATGGTTTCTCTAAATAGAATCTATATCCATATTTATCTGTGTATATCTGTAGTTATATTTATAGTAATAATTTTTGGTACTATCTACAGATATATCTATGTCTGCATCCATACTTAGTTATATCTATGTCTATTTGTGTATAAATCTAAGAATTCATATATCTCTATATAGATATCTATATCCATATCTATAAATCTATAAAATATTCCTATCTACAAAATATATTGAAATTACTTTGTTAATTCATATGGTCTTCTGTCATCTACTACCTAAAACACCATAATTAAATACTGCATTGAGATTCCAAACATTTTTATATTACCAATTATCCATTTGTGGCATTTAGGTCCTATCCATTCTTTTATTCCTAAATGAAATTTGGTTGAACATCCCACACATTCTTTAGAGTGTATCAGTTTCTTCGTACTTGTACAAGTTTCTAGCTATGAATTCAGAGATGGGGCATTGGGAAGGTGATTGGATCCTGGGGTTGCGGTACCCATCAGCGGATTACTCCTTTGATGAATTCACAACTGACTGTGCTACTATGAAGCAGGGCCTGGTAAGAAGAGCCCAGTCGTGTGGTCATGACCTAAGCATGTGTTTTGGTTCCCAATTCCTCCTATTTCTGTCTGCTTCTTGGGCTGCGGTGAGGTAAACATTTTTCTAATACTGCACCCTTCTACCATGATGTTTCTTCCTTGAAGACAGGTGACCATGAATGGAACCCACAGAACCCGCGAGTCAAAATGAACCTCTTCTGGTTTTTGTACACACTCTTCCTTTTATAGAGACTATTTCTTTCCCTTCTTTGCTTCTTAGCCTTTTCCTATTCAAACTGCTTGATACACGTTAGACAGCATTCTCATCTGAGCCATTTAATTTCACACGTATTCTTAGCTATGCTGTGGAGTGCGGGTCATTCTACAAACACCAGTCAAGATGTTGCTGTGAAGACATTTTATGCAGAAGATTAATGTTTCCAATCATCAGACTTTGAAGAAATGCAATAGGTGGGTATCTTATCACAATAAGGCTACCATAACAAAAATATTACTGTAGACTGAGAATTTTATAGACAGAAGACCTTGAACGTCCCACTTCTGGAGGCTGGAAATCCAAAGTTCAGGCATGGAGAGATACAAATATTAAGACTATAGCACATTTCAACATCCTGGATGTGATATGGTGCTACAGTAAGATATTAGCGTTTCAGAAAACTGAATGATGAATACAGGTTGTTTGTACAGCATTGTACAGCTGTGCACGGATCTACATTTATCTCCAGCTTTCTTTTTTTAATTTTTAGTTTTAGCGGATCCTGTGTCTGGTGCGGGCTGCCTCCTTGGTCATAGATGGAGCCTTCTTGTTGTGTCCTCACGTAGTGAAAGACTTCTCGTTTGAGATATTTCTAGGTAAATGGATGCATCTTGAGATCTATATTCTTAAGTGAAATAAACTGGACACACATGTTAAAATATTGCATTGTTTCTCTGGTGTGAGAAACTGAAAGTGTAAATAAAGACTAAAATGTATTATATTGGGAAAGGGAAGAAAATGTCCAAATGGGAAAGAGAACGAGGGAGGGGGAAAGGAACAGAGGGACAAGAGAAATAAGAAATGGAAGGAAAAAATGGAAACAAAGCTTTTGTAAATAAGGAGGGAGGCGGGGGTGCAGGGAGGGGAGGGGAATGGGAAAAAAGAAGCAACAAGATATATCATGTACAGGTACAAATCTCCTGTGATGAATGTGATCACTATGTACATCTAAAATGTGTCATTAAAATAAAATAAAAAAAAAAAAGAAAGACTTCTCTCTGGCATCTCTGTGTTAAGGACATCGATCCTATTTAAGATCTCATAATCTCTTCTCCTCTCAGAGATTCCACCTTCTTACACCACCACCTTGTTGGACAGGATTTCAACACAGGAATTGTGGAGAGATACAAATATTAAGACTATAGCATGTGTTAACATCCTGGTTGTGATATGGTGCTATAGTAAGACATTAGCATTTCAGAAAACTGAGTGGTGAATACAGGTTTTTTGTACAGCATTGTGCAACTGTGCATGGATCTACATTTATCTCCAATAATTTTTTTAATTTTTAGTTTTATTACTCCATGTTTGCAGTACATAATAATTGCCTTTGTTAGTGTGAGTTGGTACATGTACATGACACATCTTAATTCCTTTTCATCCTCTTCCTCTTTGCTCCCTCTCCCCTCCCTCCATGTATTGATCATCTTCCCTTTTGCAAATGAGTTTTCTCCCTGTTTCCTATTGGTGATTGGAATTCAGGGTGCACTTAACACAATGCCATAGCTTGAGAGGATGGCGGATATCTGACAACGAGTGTCCACATCCCTGTAGGCCGAAGCCCACGCTCCAGGCACTTTGGCTGGTGACGGCTGCTTGCTGGTTCATAGATGGCGCCTTCTGGGAGTTTTCTTTTATGCCACTCCTCTCATTCATGAAGGCTCCACCTTTATGACTTGTGTATTCCCAAAGGTACCACCTCCCAGCGACGTCATGGTCTTGAGGTTTAGGAATTTAACATAGTCATTGTACACAAACACAATCAAGTGAAAGCCTCAGAAACAAAGATGGAGGTTTCCAGAAGAAGGAAGAATTTTGCCTCAAGACTAACATTTCTAGCTTTCTGATTGTAGACTACGACATCAAAACAGTTTAGCGGCTTGACATAAAGATTTCCAAATTGCTAACACCTGTAACTACAGGAGCCAATTATTCTCTTTGTCTATCTTTCTCTCTCTGTCTTTCTGTCTCTCTCTCTCTCACTCCCTCTGTCTCTCTGACACTCCCTCTATCTCTGTCTCTTTGTGTCTTTCTGTCTCTCTTTCTCTCTCTCTCTCTCTCTCTCTCCCTCTCTTTCTCTCTTGCTCTCAATCTCTCTCTGTCTCTCTCCTTCTCTGGGTAACCTGATTCTGACTACTATAACCTGTAAACGGTGAGCTTCTGCTAGTTTTACCCAGAATGTGACTTAAATTGGGCTAAGTAAGAATACTGTCCGAGCAAGACCTGCAAAACGATGGAAAAGAACACTCCAACTTTACCGTTTACATTTTCAGACCAGCTCAGGTTGCAAACCAAAGAGCTGAAGATCAGTCCTGGGGTGATTCAGCACTTCGTCTCACAGCGTTTTCAAAATAAAAATCGAGCTCTGTTGCTCTGAGAAGCTTGGCTCTGTACAGGATGATTAGCAAGTAGGTAACAACCCATATTTAGCATGGATGAAGGGCCTACAACTTCCATGAACACACCGAGCTTCTTGGTTGCGCCAGCTGTTTTCACGCTGACGTTGCTGGGTCCCTGACGTGCGTGTGGTGCAAGTTTTCTGGACATTTCAGTTGTGCACGGGACAGGATTGTTTCCTGTGTGCCCGGATATGTAGCAGGAAACCTCTCTGTTCCTATCACAGGAAACTCAAATGCAAAGGTGTTTGGAGGAATGTCGTTAGAAATCATTCCCACAAGACTGTCAGATGACTCGCAAGTTCATCCTTCGCCTTCCCATATGGCAGCTACGTGCCTTTACATCCCTGCTACATGCAGTATGCTTCACGCTTCTTAATATTGCACAATCTTCCACCATCTTCCACCTATGCGACATGCTTCTTAATGTTGCACAATCTTCCATCATCAAAGTACGGCATTCGTCTTTCAAACATCCCCCTCCTTTTCCTATAAATTAACCTGTGTCAGGGATTTAGCTCAGAGATAGAGCACTTGCCTAGTAAGTACAAAGCCCTGAGTTCAATTCCCAGTGCAAGAAAGAAAGAAAGAAGGAAAGAAGAAAGACACAAAGAAAGAAAGAAAAAGAAATTTTATGCCATGTGTGGTGTCACACTCCTGTAATCCCAGCACTCGGGAAGCTGAGGCAGGAGGATCACTGTCCCAGGCCAGCCTGGGCTACCTAATGACTCCAAGACCATCCTGGGCTACATAGCAAGACCCTGTCTCAAAGGACAAAAAATAAAATAAAAAACCAATAAATAAATTTAAAAAGAAAAAAAGAGAGGTTGAGGATTTAGCTCAGAGGTAGAGCGCTTGCCTAGCAAGGGCGAGGCCGTGAGTTCGATCCCCATCACCACCACCACCCAAAAAAAGAGTAAAAATTAACTAGCTTGTTTTTTCTTGATGGTCGTAGTAACTATTGCAATCTGATTTTTAAAAGATTAGTCCTTGGTTAAAAAAAAAGTTCCAATTTTGAAAAAGTCTGTTAGGATTCTTTAACGTGATCTCAATATCTGCATACTATATGCACAAAACAATATATAGAATTTCTTGCTAGAGATTAGGTAGCTATTCGAATATTTTTACATTTATGGAATCTTGGAGATTACAAGGACTTTTAAGTTTTTATTGCTCTTGCAGCGCTGCAAACTGAACCCAGGGCACCAGACATGCTAGCCAAGCACCCTGGCGCTGAGTTGCATCCCTAGCCTTTTATTAATCTTCATTTTGAGGCAGGATCTCACTAAATTGCACCTGCTGACCTCAAAGTTGCAATCCTCCTGCCTCAGCTTCTTCCACTGCTGGAATTCCCAGTATGTGCCACCACTCTTGGCCCAAGTTATACTGAGAAAGGAGAGGGTCACTCTGGAAGTCGGAGCAGCTTTACCTTCAATATGTATTTAGAAGTCTCCAACTAATATCACACATCAGTTAATTCACCCCAGTGAAGCAACTGGGTAACAAAAATAAATTAACATTAATTAGTGCCAACAGCTCATAATCATGTTTTTAAATATAGCTTTTATTTTTTATCTCAGTGGCATGTGATAACTGGATGTTCTTTTCAGTTTTGTGCTGTTTTGGTTTTTCTGGTTTTTTTTTTTTTTTTCACAGACTCAACTTTGCTCATTATTAACCTCTATGCTGAAAATCAGAGACAGTGAGAGACGGCCGGAAATCTAGAAAGAGCTGTAAACAAGACTTTGGAGAACAGGATGAGGAGGGTTAGTGTTTCACAAAAACTGCACCAGCAAATATTCATATTCCTAGATACGAGCTCGTATATGATGCTGAGCTATTTCCCTCCTTCCTCAAATGAGTATACATCGTACTTGTCTCCAAATTGAGAGATCAAAATGAGGTAACGTGCGTGTGCCAACTCCCCGCAATGTACAGCAAACATGTGCCAATAAAAATAAAAATAAACGTGATAATGATTATGAAAGTCCTTTTCGAAATGAAAAATTCTTCACAGTTGGAAAGTAGTGTTTTTTTTAAAGAAACAGATAATGCAATTAAGCACCTTTTTGCCTAATATATTCTCAATAGATTCTAAGATTAATTACTCATTACGTTTGGCTAACATTGCTATATTATCATTTAAATTTGAACATTTGACTCGAATATTGTGAAACATATCTGAGTTCTACTTTTAATATTCTTTTGCTTCTTCTAAGAAGGGCATTAAATTTGAGTTTGAAGTTTCATAAATATTTAATTCCAAAATATCATCTGGAAATTCACAATTCTTGATTGAAATAACTGCACAACGTCTCTTATGAAAAAACAGCATGTCAACTGCTGTATTTTGTAGAGAATAAATGATAGTGTATGTGTTAAATTTTGGATACACATACATCTGGATTTTAGTTCCCTTTCTGCATGTCTAGGCAATCAGTAAACTGGATTTTAGCGCTCTTTTTTCATGTATAGTCAACCAATAAAACCCTGTGAAGATATGTATTTTAAAAAACAGAAAATATAAAGGTAATAACCTGGATGCTATTCCCCCTAGTATCAGGGAGAAGATGGTTTTTAATCTCACCATTCCTATTTGATAATCTATAGGATGTTCTAGCCAGGACAATTAGGGAAATAAAAATAAATAATATACAAAGAGTGGATTGTGGGGGAAAAAAAGGAGGTAAGAGGATATCTGTTTACAAACATCATGATTTTGTGTACAGAAAATCCTCTCTACACAAGATCATCACCAGGCTGGGGATTTAGCCCAATGGTTAGAGTGCTTGCCTAGCAAACCCAAGGCCCAGAGTTCGATCCCTCACACACACACACACACACACACACACACACAATCAAAACACCAACAAGTTTATTTACACTTTTCCATTTTTTTCCCTTTCATCTTACTTTTCTTTTAACCTTCCTCTATACCCCCCTTTTCCCTATCTAGTTCTCCTCTCTTTTGAATACTATCTCTCTTTTTTTTTTTTTTAGGGAGGGGTGGGTGAATGGAAGGGAGGGGAGGGGAAGGGGGGAAGGGGGGGAAAACCAAGATGTATCATGTACAGGTACAAAATAACCATGTTGATTATGATCATTATGTATACAATGTACCAATACATGTTCTTGGTAAAAATAAAAAAAAAAATCAAAACACCAGCTGAATTTCTACACACATGGAGTGAACCACCTAAAACTGAAATTAAGAAAGCCACTGAATTTACTACAGCATCCAAATGATTTAAAAAGTTAAGAATAAAGTACAGAACGAGGTACCAAATTTATACTGAAAAAGAAAAGAAACACAGCTCAAAGCAATTAGAGAGAATCCTGGTAAGCAGAAAAACATCTTGTGTTTGTGATTTACGAGACTCAACATTTTTTAAGATGGCAAGATTTGGCAAAGCCACCCACAGGTTCTTTTCAATCCCCACGGACATCCCAGCTCATTCCACAGTGGAAAAAAATGATCCTAGAATTCGTATGGAGTCAGTCTCACAGGATCTTGAGTAGCCTGATTGATTATTCCTGAAAAAGAAGAAAATTGAGGAGATTTGCACTTCTGTTAATTAGGGAATGGCGAGCAAGGTGAGGCCTGTCATATAATAGCATAGTTAACTAGAAAAAGAAAGAAAGTACTTCCAGGTGCCACAGCATGGAGGGATCTTGCAAACATTTTTCGCGATGGAAGAAGCCAATCATACAACTCTCCACTCTGTGTGATTCCACTCTGACAAAACATCTTCTATAGACAAATCTATGAAGGTCAAAACCACACTCGCGGCTAATCATTGTAGGGTGTTGATGGTGATTTGAGAGTGAGTTGCAGCATGAAAGATGAAGTACACAGAATTGTTTTTGGAGGTATTGAAAATACTCTGAAATAGCTTGTGGCGATGGTTGGGACAATTTTCGTCCCACTAAAAACCCGTTAAATTTTTCAGTTTAAATAAATGTGTTGTGTATCGTGTTAATTATATTTCAAGAAAACCACTAAGAAAAGAAAAATAAAAACAAGCAAACAAATATCTCTGCCAACTAAAAGAGTTCTGTAGCTTTGATTAATTTTTATAACTCAGTCAATTCACCTTGTAGTTTTTATTTTCTCCCCCTCATATACTTCACAGTTTCTGTTCTACTGGGGACAAAACATGAATTCTGGGAACTTTGGCTTCTCTTCCTTACCATGAAACAGTCAATCAATGGATCAATTCCCACTACCTGCACGGACAGCAAAATTTCAAGTTTCAGTGTAGGGAACTTCTTTTTTTCTCTTCTGCAGTAGTGCGGGTTGAACCCAGGGCCATCACGCTGAACCATGTCCCCAACTCTTTTTCTTTTCCTTTTTAATTTTTAAACAAGATCTCCCTCGGTTTCCAAGTTGCCCAGGTTGGGTTTGAACTTGTGACCTTCCTGCTTCAGCCTCCCATAATACTCGGGGTGCAGACTTGCGCCCTGAAGTCCTGTGGAATCCAGAAAGTATAAAGTGCTGATAAGCACAATCAAATGTTAATCAATGTAATATTCCTAGAGTCATTGCTAATGTAACATGCTCTGCCCAACACTTTTGATGGTACTAAATCATTAAATACAAAGAACTATTCCCTTCTTCATGTCCGGTACGACCAAGTCCAGCAGATATGTGGTTTGCTATGAAGTGTCTTTTGATTTTTATTTACACGGTGGTTTTGTATGCATAAACTTTATACGTACCTTTGGCCAAATTAATTGATTTTCAGGTACCCAGAGTTTCTATTTTGCTTTCAAAACTCATCCTTGGGGTTGGGGATTTAGCTCAAGTGCTAGGCAAGCACAAGGCCCTGAGTTTGATCCCCAACATCCCCCCCAAAAAAACCCCAAAACTTATCCTTATATCAACAGTATATTTGTAAGATAAACGCTACTCCACTGTATAATTTCTACCTTCCAATTTATTGGTGTAAGAAAGGTAAAATAAAGTAAATAGAAATCTAGATCTAATTATATAAGTATACACATACATATGTTTAGTTACAGTTAGTAAAGGGTATGGGCACATATATTACACGTGCACAGTTACTATTTATAGTAACAAATAGTTATACACACATAGATGTATGCATGCTCACACATGTGCATATATCCACTCATGAATGCATTCATATATTCACATATTTTCCTGCGAACAGCCAGATCACTATCCTACAACGACTTCGTCAATACGCCCCATTATTTAAAGATTTGCAATGTTCTTTTTTCCCTGAAATAATTCTTTCTGTGCCGACCTGTTTATGGACTATATTTCATGTTGGTCTCTGTGAGTAGCTTCCTATGTCAACCCCAAGAGTTTTCCATAAAGGCTGTGTTATAGTACATCGCTATGTGGGGAAGGGCTGGCCCTTCCTTATCAGCTTAGAATCTGCTTTTCTAGTTCTTGAAGAAGTTTTTGGTACTGAGATGGAGCAAAATTTACAAATTAATTTAGGGAGACTGACATCTTTACAATACCAAGTGCTCCTCACTGAGAAAAAAAAGCATAATTTCCTACTTGCTTAATTCTGACTTAATATAAATCAATACACCTTCAACATTTTCTCTAAATTTATATTGTACATGGCTTGTGAAGTTAATTTCAAGGTACTTTGTTTCTATTTTGCTTATTTGGTAATGCAAATGTTCTGCTTTCCTTTCTTTTTTTTT